>CABHPQ010164030.1:4996-22138 GCA_902168405.1 Peromyscus aztecus
ACAGTGATCCAGGGGTAGGGTGTGGGGGACACTGGATAACAGTGATCTAGGGGTAGGGTGTGGGGGACGCTGGATAACAGTGATCCAGGGGTAGGGTGTGGGGGACACTGGATGACAGTGATTCAGGGGTAGGGTGTGGCAGATGCTGGGCTAACAGTGATCCAGTGGGCTGGATCACAGGCAGAGCCCTGGGCCTGACTCTTCCACTCCCCCAACCCCACCTACAGACCCAGGCTGTCCTGTCTGAGAGTATCCCAGGGCTGAGGGATATGCCTCATGTGACCTTGCTCTTGCTGTAGCACAGGGTGCCTCTGGGAGTACACGCCCCTGGACAGCTACTCTGTGGGTAGCAAGCAGGAACTCTGAGCTATTATTAGGAGCAGCTATTTTCCCTCTATTCCAAATCAGGACAGTCTGTGCAAGTGGATTGTTTTTACAAGATCAAGTGAAACCTTTGGCTGCCTTTAAGCTAGAAGCTGTGAGATGGCGAAGAGAGAACTGGCTGGGACACTCAGAGCCTTGCCCACATTTCTGCCTTATTCTGCCTGTCTCAGAGCCTTCTTGGCGTCTTTGCCTCGGGTGTTCCGCTTCTCATGGACAGTCTCACTGAGTTTCCGGGTTCATGTGATCTAGCTGTGTAGTCCCGGCTCACTCTCGATGACTGCAGTGGCTTGTAGAAAGTTGGTTTTATAGTCTTGTACTTTTTTTGGGGGGGGGGGGGGGGAGACAGGTTTTCTCTGTGTAGCCCTGGCTGTCCTAGAACTCTCTGAAGAGCAGGCTGGCCTTGAACTCCCAAGTGCCGGGATTAAAGGAGCGCCACCACCACTGCCCGACATACTTTTATTAATAAGAGGGCAGGACATTTTTCCAAATGTTGGTTTCCTTTTTGTTTCCTGTTACAAGAACAACTTGTTCGTACCTAGTGGAAACTGGGCATCGCCCTTAAAACAATAATTCTTTCGTTACTCACGGTAGTGTGGTGTCTGTTCTGCTAGCACTTCCCTGGGCACGAAGCACAACTCAGCCTGAGCGTCACCCTTTCCTCATGGGGTGGACGGAGCTGCTGTCACGGTCAGGGCACGTGGAGGTACCAGTGGAGAGGGTCCAGACCTGCTCAGGGAGTGTGTGTGTGTGGTGGTGTCTACACAACCTAGTGACTGTGTAGACTCCCTTCCCCTCCCTCCTCAAGGCTGGTAATTAAGTAGCAAACACGACATTTTTTTCAGGCGCTCCGTTTCTCTGTGACTGTAGTCTTGGGCTCTGATCCTGGGAACCCAGTGTCCCACCTTAAAGCGGGTGGGTGCTGTGTTCTCTTGAGTGATGCTCAGTGTCAGCAGCCCATGGAGCTGGAGAGCGGCTAAGCCCCCTCACAAATGGCCACTTGAGCCATTTAACCCTTCTGCTGGACAGGGCAGCCAGTGGAGGTTGTCAGAGCTCCCCAGAGGACTGGGCACGGACAGGTGAATGTTACCATCAGAGCTGGGTTCCACCCCTGGAAATCTGGAGCTGGTAAAGGAAGGTGCTCTCACATAAGTCTGTCTGCGGAATGAGCGAAGGAACCTGGGTGATGTTAGCATGCATGCGCTGTGAGGTCATGGGGTGTCGTTTCCACCCCTGGTAGCGCAGGACTCACAATGGGTGACACAGGCCATATGTCAGGTTCTAAGCACGCTCTCCCTATGCCTAGGTGCTTGGTATTTTTACCCCTTCGGACTGCATACATTGCAGCCCACCTTAGCCTCCTGGTGGGCAGCAAAGGAGAGCAGGAGGCAGCCAGAGGTGTGGGAATCCAGAGATGCCTCCCCGCACTTCCAGGTGAGTCCACAGGTGCTGAGGGTGGGGAGCGGACTTCTCCAGCCTGACTTTTCAAGTGGCACCGCAGCTCACACAAAACCACAGCACCCTTTCCCCAGTTGGCTGTGTGAGGTGGAGGTCATGGGGGAGCTAACTGTCCCCTAAACACAGCTCAAGTTATGTGCATGCTTAGAAAGCAGAAGGAAGGGGCTGGCAAACGGTCTTGTTGCCTTTCAATGTGATTTCTCCATATTGCCGCGGCTTCTGTGTGTAACATCCTGATCAGGCACCTCCCCCCTCCCCAACTTAAACTTGTGGCTTAAGACTTTAAGTATGTAGTGGCTGTGGGTCTGGAAGGCCCAGGGGGGCCCTTCTGGGCTGAACCAGGACAGCCTGTGCTAGTTGCTTAGTGGGACAGCTGGCCCAGGTGCTCTTTGCTCACCTAGCAGGCTAGCCTGGGCTTGCTCCCACAGCAGCTCAGCTGTGTGGAAGCAAGCCAGATGAGTTGGGACCTGCAGAAGCGAGTACCAGGGACAGACCAGATTCAAGGAGGGGGGGGGCAAAGAGAGGGAAGCCTCTCCAGCAAGCGGCTGCCGGGCCACTCTGCAGAGGCTGCAGACATGGAAGTGAGACAGTGGCCAGTTTATAATCTGCTCAGGTCTTAAGATGGGGCAGGTCCAGGCTGTGCTCTCCAGGGGCCTGCAGCCACTTGTGATAACAAGTGGACATAACCAGAATGTAGTAGAAACACAGGACACCCAAAACTCTGTCCCAGGGCTAGAGGGGCTGGCTCAAGGCACAACATGCTTGCTGTGTGAGTATGAGACCTGAGTTCAGGTCCCCAGTATAACTAGTGCACACCTATAACCCTGGTTCTGGGGGTGGCGGTGGAGTCAGGTGGATCTCGAGGGCTTGTTGGCCAATCAGGCTAGCCGAAATGGTGAGCTCCTGGTTCAGTGAGAGAGCCTGTCTCACAAAAAAAGATGGAGAGCCATAGAGAGAGACATCTGATGTCAGCCTCTGGCCTCCCTGGTGCACAAGCGAGTACATCTTCATATACATGTGCACACACATATGCATACACACACAGGAGCGTGGCACACGTACACAAATCTTTTTGTCTCAGCAGGGCATGGTGGCTCACATCTGTAGTCGTAGCACTTGGGAGGCTGAGGCAGGAGAATCCCCGTGAATTTGCAGTTAGCCTGGCCTACACAGTAAACTGCAGGATAGTCTGGACTAAGAGTGAGACCCTTTCTCAAGAAAACAAACCCCCCAAACTCTTTGTCCTCTAGTGATTTGAACTTGGCTTATAACTGCAGAGTTAAGCTTGTCACGTTTTAAATCATATGTTCCAGCACAATACTTTTCCTGAGTATGACCTTTGTTGTTGTTGTTTTTTCGAGACAGGGTTTCTCTGTGTAGTTTTGGTGCCTGTCCTGGAACTCACTCTGTAGACCAGGCTGGCCTCGAACTCACAGAGATCCGCCTGGCTCTGCCTCCCGAGTGCTGGGATTAAAGGCGTGTGCTACCACTGCCTGGCTGATCTTACTTCTTAAAATGATGGCATCTCTTGCCATCTGCAAACTCCTTTTAAAATTACCCCTTGAAGAGATGAGGACCAACGCAGTCTTGGCCACTTTTCATGTGGAAAGGGGAAGTGAAGCCAGCAGAGCTCGGCCTGGCTTCCGCTAGTGTGAAGACACCAGTGAAGACAGCTGATTTAGAGAGGTGACGGCAGGGCAGGCCAGGGCAGGCTGGGATGGCATTCTGTGTTTGCTGCCTTTTGAGTCATGGGAACATATGTGTGAAACAGAATTTCTAAAACCTGAGACCTCTGCCCCAAAGTCCTTTACTCTTTAAGGATCGACTATTAGATTGCGTTTTGTAATTTCTCTTGGCAAAGATTTTGTTGTTTGGCCAACAAGAGTCTTCAGAATTCATGACACACTATCAGATGCCACCCTTGGTCTAAATGGCTGTTACTACATCTTCTCTGTAGGACATTCATTTAAATGAGGAAAATGCAAAGCTTTCAAACCATACATCCTTTGGTTGTTATCTAGGGAAGAGTAAAAGCACTTGAAAGTCGAAAGCTACCCCCTCCCAACCTTATACAGCTCATGGGCTGCCTTGCTAGGTCCCTGTGGCCATCCTACAACTCCACGAAATTTTCGTGGCTAGTCCTTGTGTTCAGACCCCATCTCCCAGTCACCTTTCCCTCCACATTGGGCTCTGATGGGGACTACATGTTTAGGGAGCCTTGGCCCGCTCCTGCAGTGTGCGCCCTGTATCTCCTGGCATATGCTGCAGCTGCTGGCCGTGTCCTAGCTGTTTCTGTTTTGTTTCTTTGCTTTTGTTTTTTCAAGTGAGAGTCTTACTAGATATCCCTGGCTGTCCTGGATCTCACTCTGTAGACCAGGCTGGCCTCGAACTCACAGAGATCGCCTGCCTCTGCCTTCCAAATGCTGGGATTAAAGGTGTGCGCTACTACACCTAGCTGCCATGTCCCAGCTGTGCTGAGTCAGAAGCCCCTCAAATTCTCTTCTCTCTGCCAGCTGTTTCAGTGGCCATACTCAGAAAGCCTTGTGGTAGGCTCCCCTGGGCCCCTCAACTTCTCTTCTTTCCCTCTGGCCCCACCAGGCTGAGCAGCGGATTCTCTCCCGGGTGCACTCCCTGGAGCGGCGCCTGGAAGCTCTTGCTGCCGAGTTTTCCTCCAACTGGCAGAAGGAGGCCATCCGGCTGGAACGGCTGGAGCTGCGGCAAGGGGCTACTGGCCACGGAGGTGGTGGCAGCAGTGGCCTGAGCCACGAGGATACCCTGTCTCTCCTGGAAGGGTTGGTGAGCCGCCGTGAGGCTGCCTTGAAGGAGGACTTGCGCAGGGACACAGTGGCTCGTATCCAGGTGAGGGAACAGCATTGCCTGGGTGTGGGACCACACATCCCCTGAGGGTGATGCCATAGAAAACCCTGGAAGTACATGTTGGGTGCAGGAGGTCCCACAGGGCATGAGGGAGACAGTAGCGTGTAATATAGAGTCACTTGCCAGGTACCCTGTCAAGATGATGCTCCATCTTCCATGGTGGGAGTGCCCAGCTTAGTGCATGATACCAGTAATGTGTTAGACACCAGGTGGTACTCCTTGGTTTTAGAGCCTTGTAGCATAAGGCCAGGAGCTGAAGCCCTGGAGTTAAAAGTCCCAGGACGAGCCCAGTTAGACCACATCCTACTCACACGTGTTCCTCAAGGGCAGCTGTCAGACCTCAGTCTCTCAGGGCATGATGGCACACACCTCTAATCCCATCACTCAGGAGGCAGAGGCAGGTGGATCTCTGAGTTTGAGACCAGCCTGTTCTACATATCAGAGTTCCAGGACAGCCAGGGCTACACAGAGAGACATTGTCTAAAACAAAACAGAGTGAACACAAAGGCCAGCTTCCTCCTCCTATCTGACAGGAAGAACTGGCAGCCCTGAGGGCAGAGCATCACCAAGACTCGGAAGATCTCTTCAAGAAGATTGTCCAGACCTCTCAGGTCAGTGGCATGTAGCCTTGCACTGGATCTCACCCAAACTTAGACCTGTCCGTGGTTCTTCCGCGGACACTGCTGTGATGTTGAGTAGAAGGGAGTAGTCTCATGCCTTCTCCAGGGGCTGACCTTGCCTCAGATAGATGCTCCACAGTGACCCCTGGGACGTGCATGGGTGTGTTTGTGCTCAGTGAACGTAAACTTACCTAGGTGGGAGTGAGTCTGGGAGATTCACAGAAGGACTTCAACTGGTTTGATCTCTGCTGACCCTGAGGCAGGGATGTGGTTAAGCAAAGACTCCCACATAGAACAGGTCTTCAGATTTCTCTGAACTCTGCATTTCTTGTCCTTGTCCCTTCTTCCTGCTCCCAGGAGTCTGAGGCTCGTGTCCAGCAGCTGAAGACAGAGTGGCAAAGGTAATAGCTGCCATCTGGCCAAGGCCTGCTCTGGTACCCTGTTAGTGCTCGGTCTGGTCCCTTGAGGAAGGCTGGTTGAGACTTAGTTTAGGACCCTGCCTGCAGCCTCTAAGGTACAGGGCAGGTTGGTAAGGACTGGGGGTGGCAGGGACAGGCACTGGGTGAAACCGGAGCTGGTGGGCTGGTCTCTTCTCTGTGGCTTATGCTCTTGGGACCAGGCTGTGAAGTCATGGGAAGCCATGGCATTGTGAATTGTGTACTCCAAGCTTAGAGGGAACCAGGCCAGCTCGTTCCTCAGCTCCTGGGCAGTGTTCTACTACCACACTCCGAGGGCAGCCCTGCTCCTTCACACACAGTGAGCGAAGGGCATACACCTTATGACAGGAGTCAGCCGGGGGTCCTCTTCCTTCCTCAGCATGGCCTTACCTTGCTTCCCTCCCTCTGGGATTAGGATGACCCAGGAGGCCTTCCAGGAGAGCTCTCTGAAGGAGCTGGGACGACTGGAAGCCCAGCTGGCCAGCCTACGGCAGGAGCTGGCTGCCCTGACTCTGAGGCAGAACTCGGTGGCAGATGAAGTAAGACTGTTGCCACAGAAAATACAGGCTGCCAGAGCTGATGTGAGTCGGAATTACCCAAAGCCCTGCCGAACACCCTCCCCTCTGAGACCACCCACCTGGGGGCGGGGTCTACCAGCCGGGGCAGTACCTCTGGCCAGCTGTTCTAGAGGCGCGTGCACGGCTGGACTGATGCAGACCTGGACTCTGGGGGAAATGCTATCTGTTCCTGGTCACCGTTGCCTGGAAAGTAGTTCCTAACCTCTAACCTCTCTCCCAGGGTCTCCTTCCCTTCCGGCTTTGCTCCCTCCTTGAGTGATAGTCCACCAGCCCTGCCATAGCAGCCCCAGCCATTCCTGCAAGCTTCTTAGTGATCCTGCCTTTGTCCCTAGGTGGAATCCCAGTTCCCTGACTGGGTCAGTCAGTTCCTTCTCCGAGATAAGGGTGCCCGTAGCGGACTCCTACAGAGAGATGAGATGCATGCCCAGCTACAGGAGCTGGAGAGCAAGATCCTTGCTAGCATGGCTGAGATGCAGGGCAAGTCAGCCAGGGAGGCGGCAGCTTCTCTGGGACGGACACTGCAGAAAGAAGGCGTGGTTGGGGTGACAGAGGAGGTAAGGGATGACTACCCTGCCAGCACACTGCTTTCTTCCCTGGAAGCTGTAGACCTGGACAGTCCTACACTACCAGCTCTTCATACGTTCTAGGACATAAGTGATGGACCCTCCTGGCTAGAGATTTGGGTGTATGTTCCAGGCCAAGTGTGGGTGGTGGAGGTGCACAAGACTGGCTTGGGTTCCAGTGGTGCTAGTCTAGTAGGGTCAGTCCATGGGTATGCATGCAATGTCTGTGCCCCATTCACATCTCCTCTGTTCCTTGGGACTTGTTTTAGCAAGTGCACCGGATCGTCAAGCAGGCCCTGCAGCGCTACAGTGAGGACCGTATTGGAATGGTGGACTACGCCCTGGAGTCAGGAGGTGTGTCTGCTGCCTTCACCACTTGGCCTTCCCTTGGTCCTTACAGTGGCTAGACCCCAAGTCTGCCAGGCAGCACAGAGCTAAGAGCCAGGGTTTGGGGCCAGTACCAACCACACACCCAACCTGGACTCCCATCCAACGCCAGAGGCAGCTGAGGGAAGCCATGAGGCACTGAGTGGCATCCCTGGCTGGGAGAGGCCTTGTGAATCTCGGTTAGAACTAAGGGCTGGGCTTCAGGTACTTGTCTCCATGCTCTGTGAGGAGACAGACAATAGCTCTTCCATCTTGGAACCTACGGAGCTTATTGGGCCTCCCCACTGAGTTTAAAAACCTTTCTTTCCTGTGACAGGAGCCAGTGTTATCAGTACCCGGTGTTCCGAGACTTACGAGACAAAGACGGCCCTCCTCAGCCTCTTTGGCATCCCCTTGTGGTACCACTCCCAGTCACCCCGAGTCATTCTCCAGGTGGGTAATCTGTGCATGTCCAGTGCACTCTGAACACAGTGGGGGATGCCCGTCTTAGCCAGACCTGTATTGAAGCCCCTTAGCTGACATGCCTTTTACCCTCTCCAGCCAGATGTGCACCCAGGCAACTGCTGGGCCTTCCAGGGGCCTCAGGGCTTTGCTGTGGTCCGCCTCTCTGCCCGCATCCGCCCCACAGCTGTCACCTTAGAACATGTGCCCAAGGCCTTGTCCCCCAACAGCACGATCTCCAGTGCTCCCAAGGACTTCGCCATCTTTGTGAGTACCTGCTCTGTGTGGGGATGAAAGGGGGAGGGTGTCTTGGCTGAGAATCACATTTGGGTGGCTCTGGCAGTGAGGGGGTCAATGCATTTAAAAGAAGAGAGCCGGTCTGGGACCTGGCCCTCCCGTGTAGCTGTCTGAGGCTGCAGTGAAGACACCAGGTGAGAGAGTGCAGTGGCCCTCCCTGACTTCCCCATTCCTGTATGCTTTTCTGCAGGGCTTTGATGAAGACCTGCAGCAGGAAGGGACACTTCTTGGCACATTTGTCTATGACCAGGATGGGGAGCCCATCCAGACCTTCTATTTCCAGGTACAGGACTGTGTGCTTATGGGGTAGTATACCTCGCCCCACCCCCACCCCCGTCAACAGCAGACATCTCCCAGTACTTGGCACTGCCAGGTACAGGGTTCAGAGATCTATCTTCCCATCCTGCCTTAGTTCAGGGTATAGGATAGACACGACTCTCCTGTCAATGACAGATGGCAGCATCCAGAGCTTCCTGAGCAGGGCTCCGCTGAAGTGAGTTTTATTAAAGAAGGGTTGTGACAAGGATGTAACTATGATGGATGTTCAAGATGATCAGTGTGCACTCAGCCAGAGTTTCAGACAGGGCATGTGGCCTAAATAGTGGGCATCCGATCTTCTAGGACAGAGGCAGGTTCTGCTGTGAGGGATGGGGCTCAGTTCATTTCAATTCTTTGGTTGGTGTTTTTTCCTCTGTGTGCGTGCGTGCGTGCGCGCGCATGTGTGTGCGCACACACACCATTTGTTTGCCTGGTGCCCTAGGAGGCCAGCAGAGGGCTTTGGATGCCCTGGAACCAGAGTTACAGACAATTAGAAGCTGCCCTACGGGTGCTGGGAATTGAACCTGGATCACATGGAAGAGTAGCCAGTGCTCTTAACTGCTGGGCCAGCTCTTCAGCCCTATAACACTATGGCTTTTAAGCACAGAGTACAGGCTAGACACACACCAGAAAAAAAGCAAACCCTGTCCACAAGCCTCCTGTGAAAGTTCTGTGCACGATAATGCTAACCGTGACTGGGAATGAGTATATCGGTTTCGGATGAACTGTGCTGGCCTTTGGTACTCAGACTGTTCACATGTGGCCCAAGGGCACGCTCACATGCGTAGTAGCCCGAGGAACCCTGAAGTCCCCCAGGGCCTTTGGCCTAGAAACTTTGTTCCAGGAAATAGAAACTTTAGAAATTCAGGGTTTTTTTGTTTTTATTTTGAGCCCCAGGGGAGGAGACACCTGGCTGGCAAGTGACTCCCCCCCAGCCCCTTCTGTTGGTGAGGTGTCAAGGGACCCTGTGACATTGAATCCCTCTTCTTTCTCTACCTAGGCCTCTAAGATGGCTACATACCAAGTCGTGGAGCTCCGGATCCTGACCAACTGGGGCCACCCTGAGTACACGTGCATCTACCGCTTCCGGGTGCATGGAGAGCCTGCCCACTAGCCCTTTGAGACCTCGTGCCTACTGCTAGCCACCTGGGAGGCTCAGCCTTCCCAGCATCCACCCCTGCGCTGAGAGGAGGTGCGCAGCACCGCACCACTGCCTGCACATGCTTGATAGCGCTGACTTCCAGGAGCAAGAACAAGAGGCAGCACGTGTGCGATTCCCTGCACCGCCAAGAGCCTGAGGCTGCCAACAGCTCCCGTGCCTCTCAGTCCTTCCTCTAGAGCTAGGCGCCGCCCGCCCGCCCGCCGCCCGCCAGGGTGTACATATGTAACATACTTTGGAGGACTGGGAGTAAGGAAGTGAGACTATATTTGGTGGAGGGACTGGCACCGGGGAGCTCCTGGTAGGTGCCAAAGCCATGGGCACACTAAGCCAGAGCCCCAGGGAGGTGAGCTGGGGGGTCTTGTGGCCTTTTAAGACAGTGCTCAGCACTCTGCAGCGGGGATTGTCTGGCAGACGCCTGGTAAAGGACACAGAGGCTGCTGTGCTCTTCCAGCGTGGCAGGTACCATGGCCCACAGGGCCCCTGGGGGTACCAGCTCCTGTGTGCCTCTGAGGACTGCTGTCTGTGCCAACCTAGACAATCCCCAGTGCTGGGGACCATTGCTTTTTTTCGGATGTGGGATGAGGCTCTGCTCTACTTCATCCCTGCTGTATCCTGCCTGTGCTCCAGAGCAAGCTTTCCATTCCCCCAGGGGAGGACCTAGGCTCTTTGGGGCCATTCTATCAGGGTAGCCTAGAAGAGAGGGGAAACGACTTTGTGGGTCCTCCTGGTCCAGTGCCAGTAGCCACGGTGTGGCTCAGGGTGTTAGGTGGAGGGGCTACACTAGGCTATCCCATCTAATGAGACCCTAGTGAGGGTCCTGCCCACTCTAAAGCAACTCCCTTGGGCTCTCAGCTTTCTTAGATTCCGTTTCCTTTCTGACTCCTTCTCTATGGGGGCAGTTGGGCAGGGGCTTGGGGGGGGGGGGCTGCAGAAGTTCCCTTGTGTGAGGAGGAGGAGGAGGCGGCCTTAGACTGAGCGGCCTGCTGTACTATATATGGCATTCTCAAGGTCTGGTTTACCTGAAAAGCTCCAGTCTTGATTCCCAGCCCCATTCTGAGGGGCACCAGCTGTTACTCAGTTCCTAGTTCCTGGCCTATGGGAAGGGCCAGGGGGAGCTGCCAGGCAGAGGCAAGCAGGAGCCGTTAGGTGTTCTGGGAAGGGGCAGCCTGCACAGCCCTGCCCTCGGGGCTTGTTTCGCTCTCGCTCTCCTGTGACAGATGCTGCACTGTTGGTTCTTTTTTAAACAAACAAAACCCTCTCCAGACTAATTTATGCCTATGCAAAAATAAAGGATGCCCAGGATCAGTGGATTCTGCTTTTTTTTCTGGCTGTCACAGAGCAACTCAGCTGCTCTTGGAGATACAAGGGACTGAATTCTTAGCCAAAGCACTATACCCAAAGACTTGGTTCTAATGCACAGAAACCCAGGCCTTTGGTTAAAAACCACTGGGATGAACTTGGAACCCCAGCTAAGGTCCACTCCAGTGTTTCTGGATTTGCTAGCTGGCAGGAGGGAGTGCGAGGACTTTAGGCCATGTCATCAAGAGTACCCTGAGGAGGAGGACTTCCCTGTCTCTTCTTAAACAAAGGCAGAGGGCCTCAGGCTTAAGGAGGTGTCTCCTGAAGGGTCTGCCAGATCTGCCAGAGCCTGGGGGAGAGGCCCTGCTGGCTGCCTAGATTCAGCTCAGGGTGATACTTCACCAGGGCCGAGGTGCCTCCTACGGACCATGGCATCTTGCCCAGAGCTGGTTCTCGCCATAGCTGAGAAAATAAAAACAAGAACTGGTCAGCAGGCAGGAGAGGGCGCTGGCTGGAGTACAAGTTGGCCCAGAGCCCAGGGACATGATCTGTACTCAAACTCCTTTCCACAAAACAGACACCACCGGGCAGGAAGGGGCCCAACAACTTGCCACACACCATTAGGGCTCAGTGCCTCTGCCACCTGAACACACTCAAATCCTCTGGGCCTCTCACACTGACCCTTACAACACTGTCTCCCTAACCCCAACCCAGCCAGATGCACCCCTGCACCATGGCACATTCCTGTTACATCATCTCAGTGCCAGGCACCAATGAGCCTGGACAGCTGCTGCATGTGATGTGAGGACCTGGTCACCTCCATCCCACCCCACCCTAGAGACTCAGTCCTAGAAGAGATGCTGCACACTCAAGCTGCACATACAGAAGGCGGGGCCTTGTCTTTATGAGACTGACAGATTAACAACTTTATTCTCGATTGACTACAAATGAGCTGGTGTTTTCTCTAAATGGAGAGCAGAGAGGACCGAGTTCTGCAGGGACCTTTGTAGTCCCTATTAATGACAGTTCAACACTGAATTCAGTCAGCTTCTCTGGCCATACCCAGACCTACCTCCCTGAGGGGCTGAGGCCAGAGTGGTAGTTATGGCTCCTGAACACAGTTCTAGTGACCACTACTGCTTACAGACGTACAGTTAGGATGCAATGAGGTTCTACTGTGGCCCAGTGCTGTAGGAAGTCACAGCCTCCACTGTGCCACGTGCCACCATGCGTAGTCCCGTGACTACAAAGGCACCAGCCTAAGTGAGCCAGAGCCACTAACAGGTGAAAACAGCTGGAGTCAGAGTGGCGGCCTCCAGCCGGCTGGGAAAAGTTGTAGGGTGAGTGGGAACTAACCCACTGGAGACAGCCCTTCCTTCCCTGAGCTTCAGTGTTGTCCACCTCGGAGACGGCAGCAGTGACTGCCCAGCCGTGGAGTGAGCAAGGCCACCCACAGCAGCACCACACTGTGTTCAGCCTGTCCAGAACACCTGTCTCCCTCACACTCTCAACGAATCCACACAACCTGGAGGCGGGGGATCTGTGTGAGGAGGAAAGTGGGGTTCAAAGATAGCTGGCGGAGCATTTACACCTGCGGAAGTGGGGCTCCTGGAGGCCCCACTCCCCTCGGCTGCCAGCAGGTGCCCAGGGCAGGCAGAACCAGTGTCCCGTTGCAGCACCTCCACCTGGAGGGCTGGGCAGGGAACATGACACTGTCAACTCAGAACAAACTTTTATTGTGAATGCTGGTCTGGTCAGTCCATGGCCACGGGGCAGTGGTAACTAGAAACAGCGGGGAGGAAGGGCAGGGCGGGAAGAGCAGTCAGGAGCAAAGGACGAGAGAGCTTGGGAGGGAGATGGGGCTGATGAGGGACCCAGCCAGCTGGGTGTGTCCTGGCTGAGAAGGAGCACCCCAGCCTAAGGTCAGGGTGCAGGGCTCGCCCACCCTCCCCCAGCAGCAGTGCTTCTGATGGCCTAGAAGACTCTCCACTGCCACCTGTCCTTACACACCCCAATGGGACATCTGGGCTCAGATCTTCCACTGCTGTGATGCCATGGCTGTAGCAGCTATGTTGGGGTGATGTGGGGAAGGAGGGTTTCTAGTCCCGGTTCAACTCAGAGAAGCATCTCCCCTCCCCCACCAAAAGGAGGTACTGTAAAATCCGATTCAAAGGCGGCCCAGACCCAGTCTACTACCCCACGCTCTGAGGTTCAGCCAGAGATCTAAGTGGAAGCGGGAAGAGCCTCCGGCGGGTACAGAAGCCAGAGCAGCCAGGGCCAGCCAGGCAAGCCCAGGATTGTCTCCAAGGGTAAGCCCACCCAGTTCTTTGGATCCATGGCAAGGGTCAAGAGTCAGGGTGGGCAGCCAGGCGGTGGTGGCGCACGCCTTTAATCCCAGCACTTGGGAGGCAGAGGCAGGTGGATCTCTGAGTTAGAGGCCAGCCTGGTCTACAGAGTGAGTTCTAGGACAGCCAGGACTACACAGAGAAACCCTGTCTCAAAAAAACCACCAAAAGTCAGGATGGGCAATCCTATAACGCAGTCACCATGCCCTCTACAGATCACAGGTGCCACTGAAGAGCTTTTGGCATTACCTGCTTGGGAGCTTAGGAGGGAAAAGGAGAGATAGGGGAGGCCACCACTTTCCATTAAACTCCCCAAATCTTAGATTGGGGGATCCCTGCTCTGGCAGAAGCTATTAAGCCCAAGAAGAGCTTCTAGCTAAGAGGGGCAACTGGCCAGGGAAGAGAGGTGCCTTGGGCTCCCGAGGTTCCCTAAGGGCTCTGAGGATCTCATTGAGACAGACACAGATGGATGGAAGGACAGGACGGGGGCAGCTCTTGAAGGCTAGTGGTCAGCCAGGACTGAAACGGAGACTGACAGGGTCAGCTGCACTCCTGCACACACCTCCTACACACACACACACACACACACACACACACACACACACGCACGCACGCACGCGCACACACAAGACAGAGATATATAATAAAAAGAATAGAAATTAAGGGCCCAGATGTACGAAAGACGTTGAGTAAGGGAGGAGGCAGGTGGGAGATGATGGTCAGTCCTCAGACATCTAGTCCATCCTCATCTTATAAATTATAATCGCCCCCTGGAAAATGGGGGTGTGGCAACAAGGATGCTCTGGCTGTGGGCTGGAGTGGGCGGGTGGCGGTCATAGATGCTCTGCCCAGCTGGTGAGCAGTAGCCAGAGTGAGGATCCCATGGGTGGTCAAGTGGACCAGGGGATATTCAGCAGCCGCTGGCAGGAGTCACACAGGCCCCCTGGGACTTCACCTTGTGGCGCTGGCCCCCTCGTCGCCGGCCCCCACTGCTGGGCTTGGGCTAAAAGAAAGAAAGCAGGCACTTGAGAAGTGGTAGTCCGCTGAAGCAGGGCCAGGCAGGGACCATGGAGTAGCCCTAACCTAGTCAGGAGCCCACATGCATCACTGCTCACTGGGAGAGGGGCTCAGAAACCACAGAACGGGGCGCACAAGGAGAGAAGAGGAGCGCATGGGGAGGAGGCGGGAGGGTTAGCACTGGGGCTGTGCGATGATAGGACCAGACTCAGAAGCCTGCTCCAACGAGACCAGAGAGAAGGACACGGGACAGGCACAGGGAGAGGGGACTGGGCCTGTTAGGTCAGCAAGAACTGAGGAGCAGGCAGGTGAGCCAACAGTCTGACGCCCAGGTGGGACAACGGCCGGCAAGGCTCTCCTGCTGGGAGAGGTGCAGAAGGAGCTCTACGGCAGTGTCTCTCAGGAGTGTTGGATCTCAGCCCACACAGCACTAGAACCCAGATATATTCGGATTATCAAAGGGAAGCCTTGGCCGGGTGTGGTGGCTCAGGCCTGTGATCTCAACACCAGAAAAGCTGAGGAAGACTGCCTTAGGTTCAAGGCTCGTCTAACCTACAGAGTCAATTTCAGGCCAGTCTGCCCTACAGGGTAAAATCATGTCTTTAAAAAAAAAAAAACAAAACAAAACAAAAAGGGGAACCTTGACATTTTTCTATTCTTTATTTCATTAAAACCAAATGCCAATCAGGACCAATTAGATTATCAGTCCTGCCCCTCCCAGCACCATGCTGGAGACCGTAAGAGGCCCTGCTTACCTGTGGCTGGAGACCACCGGATGTAGCAGCCTGTGCAGTCCCTAGAGAGGAAGCTTCATCTCCAGTTGGGGGCCCCCCGGCCGCTGGCACGCCAGATGGACCTCCTTCTTCTCGTTTGCTCAGGGGACCCTTTTTTGTGGACTGCATTTTAATCTGCTGGGGCTTGGAGTTCATGGGGGAGTTGTTGGTTGTCTGGAGGAGCTGTGGAGGCCAAGTGGACAGCATGATGTCAGAGCTGTCTGCCTAGTTCTGAGCGAAGTAGATGACAGGAAGGCCACCTCAGGAGGCAGAGCCGAGAGGTCTTCCCACTCCCACTGAGGCCAGGACTACCACAGCACTGGTACAGACGGCTCATGTCCTGCCTCTCCCTGCCTAGGAAGGCTCCAGCCCTCTGAATTTCTGCCGCCCTACTCCTGCGCTAGGGGCTGGGCTGCCCAGCACTGCTTTGGACCATGCTTTAACTTCAGGCCCCTGAAGAAACAAAAGAAATGTCCATCAGGAATCATAAAAGCTACCATCTAGGAGCAACTGACTCAGAATCTTCCTTGTGGCCCAAGTTCAATCTCAAACACAGCAGGAAAGAGGACGGGCTGGGTTCCACAGGACACCACAGTGGGTGCCGTAGCCTCTCCACACTGTCAAGAAGACAGGCCCGAGGGAAGCGTCTCAGGAAGAAAAGCCAATCTGAGGTTCATTCCAGTCTCAGACATGGAAACCAGGTCTTCCTCTGTATAGGCAGGGGTCACATCCTCTACCAAATGTCCTACCCAAAACTATGGATGAGGTAGTCTACAGCAGGCAAGAGGTGGGCTCCAGGAAAGACAACTCAAGCACCATGGGACCTTCCAACCACGTCCCATGAAACCCAGCACTCACTCCAGATGGATCTCCCATGCTGTGGGAAGCCCTCAGGCATAGACCCAAGCAAGCCCCAGGACCCAGAGGTAATGCCTCAGAGGTCTACCTTGGCTCCCCAGACACTCTGTCCCCTATGGAGGAGCACCATACCCCAATGCCACCTTCTCTCCTTCAAGACAGCCTCCAAAGCCCACGACAGGAGGCCTAAGGACAACTCTTGGGGAAGCAAAGCCATCACCAGAGCCATCTCCTAGTACTGGCTCAGCTCTGCCAGAGCAGGAACCATGCCTCTGTCCCAGAATGAAGATGACTCCTGGGTTCTCAAGAGGAGCTTGGCTCCTGGGTACTGGACTAGAGCATACTGAAGCTTCCTTGGGCAGGTAAGGTTATGCCAATCATACCTTGGTGATGGTGCCCACAGCCTTGGTGCGACCTTCCCGGAACACCAGCCGCTGGTCTATGTGCAGGTACTCAGGGGTCTTGATGAAGCGGAAGTGGACAGTGGCCTTGTCTCCTGTGCGCAGACAGTCTTTATCCATGCTCAGAATGGTAGCTGTCTGCCGGATGCTCCCACAGTGTACTGCCAGGAGACCAGAGTCAGGACAGGCATGGCCTACCCTGTGGCCTCAGGCCAGAGCTGTTTCTCGAAGACGGGACAAGAACTCTGACAGCCAGATGCATCAGTGTAGCCTACTTTCAGATCGGATCCTGCCTCCTCCCATCTTTCCCCTCCCTGTGCATCTGTGTGTCCACATGCCTTCCCACAGGACTGTTTCTAGCACCTGGACGACCCCACCAGGCACACAGCTGTACTCAACAATCTTGGCTGAATAGATTGGGCAGGTGGTCCCTGAGGACAGGTCTTGGTCTCAGAGCATCTGTAGGACTGAACAATTAGTGCTGCTCAGGGGTTGAACTAAAGGAATGGCTTGGCTAACCACGATAGAGAACTGCCTTGCCTGAAGCTGGAAGCCTTGGGCTTAGATTGTGGAGCTCCTTTGGGAGGACGCTAGTACTGAACCTCTGAGGCTGGCAGGACCTTGGACACCTACCCATGGCTTGGTAACGTGGACTAATTGTGGTGGGATGGTGGAGGACAAGAATCTCAGCCTCAAATTCCCAGGAGGCTTGGGGATTCAGGCGTGGGGAAACCATCACCATGCCTTTCCGGATGGATGAGCGCTTTATCTGAAAGGAAAAAGGAGAACACAGAGCTCAAGGACCATGGTTTCCTTCAGGTTTACCCAGCCTGGTCCTAGAGATCAAGATGTCTCTCCAGGAGTGGAACCACCCCAACAGCCCCACCTCTCACCACCATCTAATGCAGACAGTACAAGGCAGCCTCGGTG
>CABHPQ010164030.1:22148-40907 GCA_902168405.1 Peromyscus aztecus
GCAGACAGTACAAGGCAGCCTCGGTGCTGTGCAGCAGGCTCAACACCGCTGCCAGGGGCAGGAGAGACTGCCCAGGAACTCGGCTTTCCAGCTGCGGGCCTGACGGAGCCAGGGGCACAGGTAGGCAAGCTAGCGTTCAGGTGCAAGAAACCAAAGCAAACCTCACCACTGGGGAAGACAAACCAGATCCTACTTGTCTGGGTCATTCTGGCTTACAGGAAGGTAGGTAACTCCAGAGCTAGAGAGTCCTGTCCAAACCCAGGACATGGAAGACCGAGTGGCAAGAGCATGGGGCACAGACCCATCCATCCTAAGCTTAAGAGGGCGGCACTGTGCACAGGAGGGGCACTCCTATCCGACTGTACTGTGAACAGTGACAAGTGCTCAGGCCACAAAGGCAGGGGCCACACTCAGGAGACAAACAGTCCCGGATGAGCCCTGGCTTGGAAAGGTTACTAGGCTGTGACCTGAGTCTCCTTCTCCGTGAAAAAAGGGTCAGTAACCTTGCAATGCAGCCCAGAACTGGACTTGGGAGAATTCAACGAGAGTTTCTGGAACGATCCTCACTCACCTTCTTCAGTGCGAAGGAGGCTGTCTGGCCCCCCCTCACCTCCTTGACAGGCATGCGCTTGCGATGGATGGACTTGACAGCGATGGACAGGAAGTTACCCAAGGGGTCTGGGCCCAGCAGCAGTGTGTCATTCAGCTTGATCAGGCCCCTCAGCGTGGTCCCCGACACCACTGTCCCCACACCCTGCCAAGGAGAAGACCCCAGCCTATTAAGCTTATTCCCATCACAGACTCATTCACTGAGGACAGAGCAGGAAGTGCCTGCCACCCAGAGGCACTCACAGGGACAGAATAGGTGTCATCTATCTGGAACTCGGCAGGTTCTTCCTCCCTGTAGCTGGTGCGGGGGGACAGGAGGTTGAGGAACATCTTGAGCAGATCGAGGTTCTCGCCTGTGACATTGGAGATCTGGAATATCGGGCACATCCTAAATGGAGGAGAAGACATAAGGAAGGGAGGCCTTGGGCAGCCACCTAGTCCCTCTGGCTCCACTCTTCACCGTCTGTCTTATCTTGACATCAGGAACTGCATACTCCCGAGTACCCCACAGGCTAGGGGCTCCAGGGAGCTGGAGCGGGGCTGGACCCCTGAAAGAGCCCCTTGACAACTGGTGGTACTGGAGAGAGCACCAGGCTAGAGACACAGGACACATGCCGGGCTGCTGCTCTGGAGCACAGGGAAGTCAGGGACAGGTGGCTCCCAGCAAACGAAGGAAAGGAACCTTGGACCAATGAGCTAAAGAGCCTTGCACTGTGCTCAGGTCAGCATCTGGAATCTAGATGCACTAACATGTGGAGGAAGTCTGGTAGAACGAACTTCCAATAAACATGTATGCAATGAAAAGACTCACTGGCTAACGCCAAGCTGACCTGTGCTTGGGGGCTTTTGAGAAACAGTGTGAGTCAGTGAGTGATAAAAAGACGGCCTTCCACAGACTGTGCACAGCCTGGCACCTTCTACGCTCATGACTTCCATTCCAGCAACCAGCCGCCCTCTCTGGGGGAGTGAAGGCTAATCCTGGTCACCAGCTTGAGTGGGTGAGAATCAACTAAGAGGCTCTTCTGGGAAGGAGCAGTTGAGTAAGGAAGCCCCTCCCCCAAGGTGGGCAGGGTTATATTTGTGGAGAATGCTGGGAGGCCCCTTGTAACATTTGGTGATGTCAGTTTCTCTATGAGTGGTCAGTTCAGAGCACTGGGCCCAGATACAAAGAAGTCCAAGAAAGAAGGCTGGGCATGGTGTGCATGCTTTTAATTCTAGCACCCTGGAGGCAAAGGCAGGCACATCTCTCTGAGTTTGAGGCCAGCCTGGTCTACAAAATGAGTTCCAAGACAGTCAGGGCTATGTAGAGAGACCTTGTCAAAAAACAAACAAACAACAACACAAAATAAATATAAACAGAGGTCTGGGGGAGGAGCCGCGCTGCCTTTCCTGCCTGCCTTCGCTTCCTGTGGACCAGTGTGCCTACTGTTATTGCTGCTGTGGCTGCCTGCCTTAACTGACATCACAGCCCAGTTTCTTTGGCCTTGCAACATGGACTAAGGACCAGCAGCTCTCCAGGTATCATTGAGGACTTCAGCTCCAGACTGGAACTAATGAGGCATCCAACCTTGCGGATGAAGCAGCTATGGAGTTCTCAGCCTCTCCATCAAGCAGATGGCCACGGTTGGACTATTCCGCCTGTATTGTGTAAGCCAATCTAATATACCCCATGTGATACATACTCATTCCATTGGTTCTGTGCTTCTAGAGAACCCTGGCTAATCCAGGAAGTTAACAGCATCCCCATTTCCCAGGTAAGGATGTGATGTCCCATCTCGGATTCCAATGTCAGAGAGATCAGTAACTCAGAACAGGAGCTGCCCGATATAGGCTCTGAACAACACTGCTGACCTAAGAGACTTGTGCAAAGACAGAACCTTCTATTCCCTTCAACCATGTCCATGAGACCTCATGCTTGACTACTGGCTGCTGTTTCAGGCCTATGGCTCGCTGTGGCCCTGCTGGCAAGGGCGCCTGCTTAGAAGCCATGTTTCCCCACCCTTTAGCCTTGCCCCATTACCTCTCAGAGCTGAAGTTGGAGGCTGTGACAATCACATCATCTTTGCTCTGCACCAAGACAGGGATCTTCCGGCAGCCTGGTGACTTCAGCAGGCGCTGTAGCAGCTTCAGGGTTTCTTAAAGGGTGAAATGGAACAGAATTAGGGGACACAGGCTTCTCTCTGGCCAGACTTCCAGGGTAAGACGGGTGCACTCAATACTGATGCAAGCAGGAGACAGACAGACAGACGGACCAGTGTTAAATGCCACAATGCCTGGAGAAGCAAAAAGGAAGATCAAAGCTGGGTGGGTACATGCTGCTAGTGTACAGAGAGCACAGATGGGCCTCTTTTCTAAGGCCATGAGTCTGGACAGACAGACAAGTGCCTCGGGTTACAAATCTGCAGGGACCCTTCTTATGAGACCTTCTAATGAGGACAGTGCTGTTCAACTTGCAGCACCAGAGGTGCAGAGGCCTAGTACTAAGGCCTGGGTGGAAGCTTTGGTGGGTACAGACCAGAAGACCCTCTGCCCAAACTCCTCCACACACATCTGCTTCAACGGTCCAGCCCAATGCCTGCTGAGGGGGACGCTGGGGGGGGGGGGGGACAATGGCAGACTAGGGATTTCATAGATCCTGTACTTGGAACCAGGAAGGAAAAAGAACGGAGGGAAATTCTAGACTTCTCCTAAATCAAGAGCTACATAGGAGAGGAAGAAGTAGAAGACTCGGGCTGATGGAAACTGAGGCCAAGGTCTAGCACAGACAAGGATGCAGGAGGTGCTGGGCTGAGGCTCTGGAGCAGACAACCCCAGAGGCTGATGCAGCTGGAGGCTTCACTTACCTTGAAGGATGTTGGCAGGACACATGTCAATCTTGGTGACAACCACGAAGACAGGTACGTTGAGTGCTAATGCCAATCCCAAGTGCTCCTTGGTCATCCCCACGATGCCAGCATTACTGCCCACCTGCCCCAACAGAAAGGAACTGTCAGGACAAGGAAGACAGAGGCTGCTGCTTGGTGGACAGGGACTCCAGCCTGCTGGTGAAAGCTGGGCTGGCTGAAGTTCATTTAACCAAGCTCTGGTGATGAGGACTTACACCTGAAAAGCAGGCCGCGGCAACAACGCCTGCAACCCCAGCTGCTGCAACCCCAACTACTCAGAAGCCTGAGCTATGAGGCCTGCCTGGGCTACAGAGAACTTTTAGAGACAGCCTGGGAAACTCAGTGACACCCTGTATGAAAAAAAAAAAAGTAAACAAAGGCTGGGGGTGCAACTTAAGAGATAGACTTTGACCAGCATCACCAGACCCAAGGTTCAGTTCTCAGTACTGCAAAAAATAGACCCAACAAACAAAAACTCAGTTCAAACCAACAAAAAAACAGAGGAGTCTTGTAAACAATAAGAACAATTCAGAGAGTCTGGGATGCACAACCATCTATATTCCCCAAAGTGTGATCAGTGTAACATCCTTGGTCTTCAGGAAACACACCTTTAAAACAGGGCTAAACAATTCTACTTTAGAGGGTCACTGTCGTAGAATATTATTTTAAGGTGTGTTACTTTTGTTTATGTTGCATTTGTTTAACTCTGTGAAGCTGTGTTACTGTGCCTGTCTAAAACACCTGATGGTCTAATAAAGAGCTGAGCAGCCAATAGCGAGACAGGAGAAAGGATAGGCGGGGCTGGCAGGCAGAGAGGATAAATAGGAGGAGAAATCTGGGAGGACAAGAAGAAGGAAGATGCTGGAGGCCAGTCACCATGGAGTAAGCGTGAAAGTAAGCTGATAGAAGTAAGAGAAGGTAGAAAGCCCAGAGGCAAAAGGTAAACGGGATAATTTAAGGGAAGCTGGCAAGAAACAAGCCAAGATAAGGCTGGGTGTTTATGATTAAGAATAAGCCTCCGTGTGTGATTTATTTGGAAACTAGGTGGCGGGCCCCCCAAAAAAGTAAAAAAACAAGCAACAGGTCACCTTATGTTTGACATCAGAATGGACACTTGCTGTATGAGCACATAGTATCTCTGGGGCTGGAGAGATGGCTCAGGGGTTAAGGCATTGGCTGCTCTTCCAGAGGACCCAGGTTCAGTCCCCAGTAACTACACAGTGGCTCACAACTGTCCAAAACTCCAGTTCCAAGGGGTCCTATGCCCCTTTTGGCCCAAGGATACTACATACAGTATATATATACTTATATATATATAAGATACTTATATAAATAAGTATCTCTGACAGGAATACAAGAAACTGAAGACAGTGGCTACCTCTGGAAACAAAAGAAGGGAAACTTTTTACTACATGCTCTCAGTTGTCTTTTTAAAAAATATATTCGCTGGGCAGTGGTGGCGCATGCCTTTAATCCCAGCACTCAGTAGGCAGAGCCAGGTGGATCTCTGTGAGTTCAAGGCCAGCCTGGTCTACAGAGCAAGATCCAGGACAGGCACCAAAACTACAGAGAAACCCTGTCTCGGGGGAAAAAAAATTGTATTTTCATGCTGGGTGTGGTAGTACATGCCTTTGATCCCAGCACTTGGGAGATAGAGACAAGTGGATCTCCATGAGTTTGAAACCAACCTGGTCTACACAACAAGTTTCAGCAAGGGCTACATAGTGATACCGTCTCAAAACAAACAAACAAAAAAGTTTATTGTGTGTGTGTGTATGTGTGTGTATGGAGAGGGAGTCACGCCATGGTGGTGTTTGGAGACTGGGACAACCTGTGGAAGCTGGTTCTTCCAGGGATCCAATTCAGGTGGTCAGGTGTGGCAGCACCCACTGGTACTCCTCATTGCCTTTTATTTCTGTACCATGCAAGTGAATGCCCACCACAGTAAAATAAGGAGAAGCTGCTATCCTGCGCCTGTGTGGCACTTTGAACACGCTGGGACATCTTCACTGTGTGGTTCTCCCTGCTGGCAGCGTGCAGGGGAGGCTCCAGCCCTGCTGCTGCCCCTGCCGCCTGTCCGGGTTTATCTCCGGTCCTCCAGCTATTTCTTCCCACTCCTTTTCAATACAAACGGGCCACACTTCGTTGTTTCCACACTGAGCCTGAGAATGAGCTATTGGTTTCTATATGTTACTTTTTTCCCCTTGGAAAATGCATCACTGTGGAACATTAACAAGATAGTCATTGTTCTTGTTATTTATTTACTTGAAAAAGCAGCCAGGTGGTGGTGGTACACACCTTTAATTCCAGCACTTGGGAGGCAGAGGCAGGTGGATCTCTGAGTTGGAGGCCTGCCTGGTCTACAGAGCGAGTTCTAGGACAGCCAGGGCTACACAGAGAAACCTTGTCTCCCCCCCCCCCAAAAAAAGAAAGAAAGACAAAGAGAGGGTGCTAGAATGTAACTCAGGAGACCCTCTTACCTCCATCTCCCAAGGGGTGGTATTCTAGGCATGAGCCGCCACTACACTCAAGTTATTTTTCTGCTGTCTACAGAAATTTAATAAATGGATGATGGCCTAAAAGTCAGACAGGAAAATTTTGTTTGAGATGAAGATTATCCCATCATTGTCCTTACTCATTACAGTTCAGTTAGAAATGCTTTTTTTTTTTTTCTTTTCTTGGTTTTTCGAGACAGGGTTTCTCTGTGTAGCTTTGTGCCTCTCCTGGAACTCACTTGGTAGCCCAGGCTGACCTCGAACTCACAGAGATCCGCCTGGCTCTGCCTCCCGAGTGCTGGGATTAAAGGCGCGCGCCAGGCTGAAATGCTTTTTAATTGTATGAAGAACTGGAGTCTCTAAGTAAAGGCATGATAAGGAGGACATGCATTAGGCTGTGATACAACAGGAGCATGTCTCTCCAGGAGATGCTAACTAGCTAGTATGGTTCATACATACTGTGTACACACACTGACATACACTGGACCTCATAAGTGGTACAATTATTACACAGGTCAGTCGATTACAACACAAACAGAAAAAAAAAGTGCTTATGTTAAGTTGGTTTCCAAATCCTTCATGTTTAAAAAAATAGATTCAGGGTAGAATTTTTTTTTTAATTATTATTATTGGAGGCTAGAGAGATGGTTTAGCAGTTAAAGAGCACTGGCTGCTCTTCCAGGTTCAATTCCCAGCACCCACATGGCAGCTCACAACTGTCTGTAATTCTAGACTCTGGGGAATCTGACACCTTCTGTGATGGAATATGTTTAATTATGTAAAGATATGATGCATTTGTTTAACTATTTAAAGATGTGTTGCTGTTTCACCTTGCCTGCCTAAGGCACCTGATTGGTCTAATAAAAAGCTGAACAGCCAATAGCTACACAGATTGGTCTAATAAAAAGCTGAACAGCCAATAGCTACACAGTAGAGGGATAGGCAAGGCTGGCAGACAGAGAGAATAAATAGGAATCAAGGAGAAAGAGAGGGAGACCTCAGGGGCCAGATAGACAGACACAGAGTAGGACATAAATAAGGAAAGAAAGGTAAAAAGCCCCGAGGCAAAATGTAGATGAAGAGAAACAGGATAAATTAAGTAATAAGCGCTAGAGGAACAAGCATAAGATAAGGCCAAGCATTCATCACTGCTAAGTCTTCATGTCATGATTTGGGAGCTGGCTGGTGGTCCAAGAAAGCCTGCTACAACTCTCTTCTGACCTCTGTGAGTATTGGGCACAACACAGACACATAAAATTAAACAAAAATTAAATTTTAAAAATTATTATTAGTGTGCACACATCTAACGGTCAGAAGACAAGCAGATGGAGTCAGTTTTCTCCTACCTTTATGTGGGTGCTGGGGACCAAACTCGGGTCACCAGGCTTGCTTGGCAAGCACCTTTATCCACTAAGCCATCCTTCTCACCCTCCAAACCCTTCTTAAATGGCCACAGGCCCAGGGGCCCCTGTGGACTTCCAGAGATGCCTTCTGGTATGGCAGCTTTCCTCAGTCAAGAGGAGTGACAGCCCTTTGCAAGGCTCAAACTGAGAGCAACTGCTGCCCAAGCAGCGCAGGCAGAGGGGTGGGCATCCCTACAGCACACGCTGCTCCCTCCTCTCCAGTTTGAGGGTTGGCCTGAGAACCTGTTTGTGGGGCAACTTGGGCATGTTTTGTAGGAACAGATGCCTGTGTGTACCACATTTATTAGCACAGGCAGCTGAAGAACCAGGAGGGTGGAGGGGCTTTGGAAGGACTTGAAAACTCACTCACTGCACGTGTGCGCACCCTCTTCCTCCTTCCCTCTCCCCTTGAAGCTAGGCCTAAAGTACAGGAAGCTCAGCTGATCTCGAGGGTGCCACCTGGGGCCACTCTCTCAAAGTACCCTAAGGTGCTAGAGAAAACATTCCTGATCTGCAAGTGATACCTTGCTTTATACCAGGAGGCCCCCTCCCTGATCTAAATGCAGGAGAAAGGTCAAGGTTCACCTGTGGGGAAGACCACAGAGCTGAGGGCTGAGCTCCCCAAGATTCCAAACTTGCCATCCTTACCCCACCCAGAAGGACCCAGGCTCAGAATGATCCCGAACCTTTGCAGAGCATCCCCAGGTTCCCTCCTGAGGGAAATGTCACACTTACCATGAGCATGCAGAAGTCAGGCAAATGGCCAGTCATGCCAAAAACAGTGGTCTTAAGGTACTTCTCGTGGCCAGCCAGGTCGATGAAAGTAATCACCTTAGTGGACTTTTCACAGATCTTTGTCCATTCGAGGCTGCCACCATGGCTGTCCGGCTTGTTCACTACATTGCCTTCACTGTCAAAGCCCAGAATGTCATTGCCCACGCTGCTGGTTCGACCAGATTCAATCTCATGTTTGTGGCGGAAGAGTTTCTGGCGGGCAAAGCCACGGCCATTGTCCAGCTCTCCGTGTGTTAGGACTCCCAGGAGCGTGCTTTTGCCAGCATCCACATTGCCCACCACTGCCACCCTGCATGGACACGAACCAGTGTGAGAACGAGTCCTGAAGAGACTACTCAACCAGAGACTGGGTCCCCGAGTGAGGGTTCACCCCAGCACCCTGACTCAGGATGTCCCTATTCCTAGATGAGCACAGAGTGGGTGTTCCTGGAGCTGTACCCAGGGAGCAAAGTCAGGAGTCCTGGCTCCTTCAATGCCTACAACCCTAATCCCACTGCTGAGAAGACCCCCAAAGTTATAAAAGCCACAAAGTATCTCCCTAGCTCCCAGTTTCTAGCCTCCCAAGCTGATGGTAAAGTGAACACAAGCATGGAGTTGCCACAGAATGCATGGCTGGTCTTCTCTCCCATGTCCCAGATGGAGTCCCGAGGGATGGAACTCAAAGAGCAGCACTGTGAAGACCACGAGTCCCCATACTCTCCCATCCTAGGAAGGAGGGGAAGGCAGGGGAGAGGTAGCGCTGACTCCCCAAGTAGCACAGGCTCTATCATTCTCCGTGAACCCCCCAAAGTCATGCAGCAGGACCCCTGCAAGTGTTCTGTGGCCTCCTCACCTGACCTCCAGGAAGTCATTGTCTCCAACTCGTTTCCTGACTAAGTAATCACGCACACGGCCACCAGCTTCTTGACGCTCGCGCAGTAAGATGACATCAGCCTCTATCTGTTCCGCCATGCTCTTCACTGTGGCGTAGGAGGCCTCCATGTCAGCTTCACTCAGTCCGTACTCAGTCCCATCTGGTGACAAGAGCCCAGACATCAGCAGGAAAGGGGGTCCTGACCAACCAGCCTGCCAATAAGCCAGCCAATCAACTCTATGTAAACAGACGCCCTCCTGGCACTGCAGAAAAACAGCGACAACTTAGGCACACACAGAGTTAATGGATGACAGTACCACCGCTTCCCTCCTAGCAGGGCACTGGGTAGCTTATCACGAGTCACCAAGATTCTCCTGGAACTTATGCCAAGCTCCATACTGGGTGCTGGGAATGTAAGTGCCCTCAGTGAGCTCACGGCCCCAGGGGAGAGACCCAAGAAATTAATGTCAACAGGATTTGAGCACTACCCTGCAGAGCTGAAGGAAGAGGATGCAAAGCACAGCCCAGGGATGGGGAGGGCAGCTTTGGGGGTGCTGACCCCAACCTGGGTCTTCAGAAGCTGAGAAAAGACATCACCACAGCAGAGAAGTAAAGCCGAAAGCATGGCAGACAATGAGCAGGCAGGGACAAGAAGAGAGAAGATGCTCTGTGTGTGTGTGTGGGGGGGGGGGGGGGGCTGATGGCGTCAGGAACAGCAGGAAGTGGAAGCCGGTATGACACCAGACAATAGCAAATGTTCTGCACTAAGGTCGGGGGTCAGGCAGGACAATAACATGGGCAGAGCAAGGTAGGCTGGAAGACCTTCTAGGCAATAAGCAAGAGGCAAGACGCAGGAGCCCAGCAAGGGAGAAACTCCAGTGCCCTAGGCAAGCAAGGAGGGCAGGAAGAGGGAGATGGGGGGTGGTCCAGGTTATCTTAAAGACAGTTTGTAACTAGGACAGCTCAGGTACCGATTCCAGTCAACACCTGGAAAAATAATTTGAACCCAGCCGGGTGGTGGTGGCACACGCTTTTAATCCTAGCACTTGGGTCGCAGAGGCTGGTGGATCTCTGAGTTCAAGGCTACCCTGATCTACAGAACGAGTTCCAGGACAGGCTCCAAAGCTACACAGAGAAACCCCGTCTTGATAAAAAAAAGAATTTGAGCCCAGGCTGTAGAGGTGGGCAGGCAGGAAAAGGCTGAGGAACTAGCTTCCTAGAGTCTAAGAACAGCAATGCACCAGGTGCTTCTGTGTGACATGAGGTCCAGGGCCCACCACTCCCTCAGCCCCTCCCTCTCAGTCCCTCCTAAGCACATCCTGTAGCACCTCTTCCTTTTCACCACCCAGAAACCTTGCCAGGCCAAGCCTGTTCCTCCTCCACCTCCAGTTCCCTAAAGCAAGCTCTCCACCTTCAAGAAGGAAAACCACCCGCTCTCATTGTCTCTGCTCACCTGAGCTACCAACCGTCTCCTCAATTCTTCTGAACACCAAGGAACTGAGATTAGCCAACCCTTGCTGACACTCAGCCCCAGTGCTCTGAGCTGACCACTCCTAGAGGAGCCGCCACTGCCAAACATCACCAGTGGCCCCCATCATTCTAACCAGCTACAACCCTGCCCATCCAGCTAGAGTTCTCCCCTGCTCACATCCCCTGAATGCCAGCCTCTGTCAGTCCACCCCAAAGGTCCCCTTCTTCCTCCAAACCTTCCCTTAGCTATCGCTCTACAGCCTCAACGGCCACTGTCAAGGCTTCAATGACATTCTTATCTAGCACTGGCCACCTTGCCAGGCTCCACATGGAATCCAGTGGCCTAGATAAAAACTCCAAGAAGCCTAATATTCAGACTCAGCCCCCACCCTGTAAACAGTGGCCCACAAACGATCAGCATCAATAAAGCACCAGACACTCCCTGTAGCCCTGCGGAGCAGGCAGTGCTGTTGCCTTTCAACAGTGGAGTAAACAACGTGACAATTCCAGCAGTGGAAAGGATGAGGCAGGAGGATCAGAAGTGTGAGGTTCCCCTCAAAGAGGGAAGAGGGGATGGAAGAGCAAGGTAAACAGAAACCAGATACTTCCAAACTGGGGGGCTGCAGAGGGCCATAGTGTAAAATGGAGTCCGGACTCCAAACACAGCTGTCCTTACTGTCCCTCTGTCCGGTTGTTCCTTCTCTTGCTGTCCCATTCTAATAAAGACAGTATTTTGCTTCTGGTCACCTAAGCATAACCATGTCATCAGCCCAGTCCTGCTGATTCCAGTTCTTTATGATGATCTTTTGCTGCCTGACTCGGGGTCTCAGTGAATCTAGTCTATGTGTCTGAACCCTGCACCACCCGCCACAGCCCATCTAGCACGTTCCCTACAAATTTAAGCTCCCAAGGAAACCATAGTTCTAACATCGCCACTTTCACACCAAGATCTCTGAATGACCTTCCAGAACCAACAGTATTCCTTTCCGCTCCAACTCCTTTAGGTCACTGCCCCACCCCCTCCGTCATTCCACACTCCTCACCCCTACACTCCAGTCAGCTCTATTCCAGTGCAAGTGACCCATGAGCTCCTCCCCGCCCGGGGGGGTGGGGGGAATCCCACAGTCCTAGCTCTACTCTCATTTCTCACCCCAGCCAATCAACACATCTCCTCTTGGCAAGATCCTATAGGTTCTGCTCAGAGGCCCCGCAAACACCTGCCTTCCTTACAGCATCTGCCATGCCCTGTCCTTGTGCACATGCTCCTGACTACATAGAACATCTTGAGGATGGGGACTGAATCTTAACCATTCTGAGGAGAATAGCTTTCCTACCTCAAGTCCTCAACTGTTTGGAAAATGTCAAACAACTGAACCAAGGGAGAGCAGCTCGGCACAGGGTAGAAGGTTCTAAATGAACCGCTGAATGAGCTCTGGTCCCTTCTGAGCTGGGGAAGGCTGTCATCCTCACCAGACAGTCTTCCTCCCTTGCTGGTTTTCAGTAGGGGCCAGCACCAATGTCACCTTGAGCATCAGAACTCTCAGGTGGTCACATTACCCTTGTCTAACATGCACCACTTTCATATTAGAAGTAGACAAAAGCCAAGGAGAAAAGCCAGAGTCCAATTACTACAGACCACAGCAGCCCTCATCAGATTTCTGCCCTGCCAGCTCGCTTGCCTTTCCCACAAGTATTCCTCTACTCAAGGTGCTATGCTAGCTTCTCAGGCTTTGGGGACGTCAGTCTCAACTCTTTGGCATGGCATTCAAGGACCATAAAAGGATCCTGTCTACCTGTCCAGACCCTCCTGACCCCACATTCTCCTCTCCTCACTAGAGTCCATCTGGCCCTCCAAATGTGCATCTCCAGTGCCTCCACGCCTCTGTGCATGTGGTTTCCTCTGTCCACTCGCCACTGCTCACAGAGGAGGAGCTCCTCTGTGTGGCTGTTCCTGACTCCTACACATACAAACCCTGCTGTGCCATCTGTCACTCCGCTGATCACGAGGGTTGATTAGGCTGATCTGGCTGGCTAGGCAGGTATTCCCTCCCTCTCTCAATACTCCATCTGTGTCTTTCCAGAAGTTGTGCTGCTCAGTTGAAGATGATGACCTTCCTTGACAGAGAACCATTCTTCAGTGATTGGTATATGAAGCAACTGTGTTCCCTGCTGGAACCTCCAAATGAGCACTCAAGTCACAGCTTAGTATTACAGAAACAGTTGAGGTTTTTTTTGCAAAGCAGTCCCATAATAAACCAACTGCAATCCTAGGACCCTGAAAAACTGCCACTGCTAACGCTAACATTTCTGTGCCAAGTGCACTCCTTGAGCGCTCATGTAACTCACTTGGACACCATGCGATGGTTTGTTAGTACTCATATTTTCTTACTGTTCATTTATTCTGAAAGATTTCACTTATTTATTTATTTTTACTTTTTCAGGACAGGGTTTCTGTGTGTAGTCCTGGCTGTCCTGAAACTCACTCTGTAGACCAGGCTTGCCTTGAATTCAGAGATCTACGTGCCTCAGCTGGATCAAAGGTGTGCACCACCACTGCCCGGCTGAAAGATCTTATTTTTAATTATATGTATGTGTGTGGGAATGTGCACCTGAGTGCAGATGTCCAAAGAGGCCAGAATAGAGTGTCAGATCCCCAGGAGCTGGAGTTATAGATGGCTGTGAGCCTCCTAACATGCATAAGAACCGAACCCAGTTCCTCTGGAGAGCAGTACATACCCTCCAGGCCAATATTACCTTCATCTTAAGACAAGGAAACAATTGACAGGTAAACCCAGACCTTCCAGGCTCCAGACCCCAAATTACTAGACACTCACTGACTTGCTTCCTAAAACATCAGCCTTAAATGAAAAGCACACAGGTATAGAACAGTCCTCCTGGACTGTGTACAAGGTTTCAATGTATTTATTTATGAAACATTTCTCCGAGGGCTGGGCAGTGGTGGCACACGCCTTTAATCCCAGCACTCGGGAGGTAGAGGAAGGTAGATCTCTGTGAGTTCGAGGCCAGCCTGGTCTTCAGAACTAGTTCCAGGACAGCTAAGGCTGTCACACAGAGAAACCCTGTCTCAAAACAACAACAACAACAACAAAAAAACCCATTTCTCTGAAGAAGGTCTCCTTGTCACCATGCTACAGTGGAAGGTCCTGGTGGAGGGATGAAACACCAAGACACAGAGGAAGCTGGAGATGAAGCTGGCCTCTGGGGGCCTTGCAATGGATTCAGTGCTGTCTGACGTTCAGCTTGTTTAACCAGTTCCGATCTCTCTCTGCCTCCAAAGAATCCAGCAGACGGAGTCACCAGGATGATGCGTGGCTAATGCCGGGGTGTGTGGGAGATGGGCAAATGAGTACATCTTACCTTCCAAAGGAGAGTTAATTAGTTGTGAGTTGTTGGGATATGGTACAACTCAGACTGCATTAAAGGAGGTGAGAAAAGAAGAGTCTGAGTCTTTGGAGGAGGCGAAGACAGGAGGATCAAGAATTCAAGGCCAGCCTGGATTACAAAGCAAGACCCTATTAAAATACACAAATACACAAATAAGAGTCTGGATTTTTAAAGACTAGTCCTACCCCTTGTCAAAACTGACCTTTATGTGGTTTCCTACAAAGCAGGAAGTGACCTATGAGTGGTTTGTCTTCTTAAGGCAGGACAGAGACATACCTGACAAGCTCGCACAAGGAATCAGTGAGTTAACACCAAGCAGAATGGCCTTTTCTGAACTCGCTGCCTAGCAGCACTTGCCAATGCTGACAGACTCCCTCCCTTCCTTGACAGGTGACCTCTTAGTCTGTCTTAGTCCCTGACCATGTCTTCTATAAGGTGATCGGCGCCACAGCTGAGGGGTAGCAGGAGTGGGAAGGACAGGGCAGACAGGAGAGCAGTTTCAAAGGCGGGCACGGTGGGATTTAGAGACCAAGCCGTTGTCCCTGGTTGTCATCTTGAGGCATTTTTAAACACTGTTTTCTCTGAGATTATTTGTATACATGCTGTCTTTCCTCCTTGGGGGCCAGGACCAGCTCTACTCTGCTTTGTTTGACGTTCTATCACTGGTGCAGGGCCTTGCATACAGAAAGTGAGCATTCCACTGCTAAGCTACAAGCCCAGCCCAGGGAACCAGATTTCAAGCATCCGAAAGAGCTTTGAAAAATATCAAGATTTAGAAGATCCATAACCTATGTGTCAAATAGTTGAAGAACAATTTCTTTCCCAGTACTGAGGGTTCAGTCAGGCCTCGCATGAGTCAGGCAATGAAGCATTGCTCCTGAGCTATACCTCCAGCCTTTTTTATATTTTCTATCTTGAGACAGTGTTTTAGGATGGCTTGGAGTTGGCCATCCTCCTGCCTCAACCTCCTGATTGCTAGGATCACAGGCCTTGGTAGAAGCTCCTGTTGAGAGCTCCTTAACTCAGACTCAGACTATTATGTGCCTTTCTACAAGTCTACTAAGAAAAGAAAACTGTCCCTAATGATGCACACAGGCCCAGCCTGGGCTTCTTGCAAGTGATCCTCAATAATTTCAGTTTTCATTTCAGCAAAGATAATATTGTAATGAAGATGAAGGCAGTAAGTAGGTTATGGCATGAAGGGTGTAAACAAAGGATGACTGGAAGGTGAGGGTGGGGGGTGTGGACAAAAACCAATTCCATGATCTCATCGGGGACTGTGACATGGGGTCTGCCTTTCTCTAAAACTGGAGGCTCCATTATGATGAGTAAGTAGGTTGCAGGACAATAACCAGAATGGTCACATGACTACAAGCCTGGCAAGATACAGTGGGAGCCAGGAAGGACTTCTGTTATCACAACTATCCAGACTGAGTAGTTAGTGTGGTCCGGGCCAAAGCACCTCGGTGAAAGAGAGGAATTCTGAGTGTCTTTTCCTTGGTGGCTTTAAGAAGAACCACAGAGATTCTCTGCTAAGTAGGAAACAGAAAGCAACGGGATCCATCAACAGGGCCGGAGGGGGAGACCTAGGGTTACCCAAAGCTGGGTTAATTCTAGACCTACCTAGGACTTGCTTGCTTACCTTAGACAAGAGGTTTCCTTGCCTAAAGCTTCAATTCCCTGAATGTAAAGGAGGAGTCCTGAGGTGGAGAGGAAACATCTGTAAGGGCCCCGGACAAGGAACCTTGACCCCAAACTTGTCCTGACCACTAAGGTAGGAGCTGATATTCAGTTGCTCACCTCCCCTCCAGACAGTACTGCAGGTACTACAGTGTGGCTGCACGGGAGACACATGAGTCAAAAAGGCGGTGGTGGGGAAATGTGCTCTAAATAATTGTTTAAAATAAAGGAAAGGAAAACTATGCTCACCTGATCCCTGCCCAATGACATATATGGTCTCTCCGCATCCCTCGTCCATCCTCTCCCACATCTGCCGAAGTAGGCTGTCATACTGCTCTGCTGTAGGGCTCACTAGAACCAGCTAGAAGAGAAACCAACAGCCTTAGAACCACACTCACTAGAGAGTTCCACAGCCCGAGCTGATCAACAGCCTGACCAAAGACCCTGACCAAACCCCAGAGCACTCTAATGGAACACAGCTGTGCAGCCCCCCCCCCCCCCCCACGCTTTCTGCCTCTCCTGAAACAGTCTTATACAACCCAGATGATATACTAAATGAATTATGTCTGCAGCACAACCCACAGGAGGAGCGGTGTGCACAGCCAGCCTCCAGCTCACAAGAGGGCTAGGTCCCAAACAAGAGAGAAGACAGTCTGACACTGCCAGACAGCCGGCCGAGCAGTGCAGCTCTGTACCCCCACCATCTTCTGCCTACAGTGTGCATCAGGGAGTTCAAGGACAGACTGCTCACTTACAGCCATGCCCTCCACCCACAGGCCAGTGCTCCCATAATAACAAAAGAATTCTGCTCTACCTTGTCTAAGCTGTCTTGATTACTACAGTGAAAACTGCCTGCAAACGGCTTTCTTTGTCAACAAAGCCCTACCTACCGCCACTAAGGTTAGTAGTATTTTACCATGGGCTGTGTAAATCCTGTCAATAACAAAGTAGCAACCACTTATTTGGGGAGGTCATTGCTATCAGGCATGCCAGGTTTCATTCTCTAGCCACTCCTATGTGACCTTGGACAAAGAACTTAACCTCTCTGAACCTCAATTTTCTAGTCTATAGAATAACATAAAGCATTTGGGCTGGCTCATGTCTGTGATATCAGCACTGGGGTAGCTGAGGCAAGGAAATTGCTGAGTTTGAAGCCAGCCTGGGCTATAGAATGAGATCCTGTCTCAAAACAAAACAAAACAAAATAAAACAAAAACAAAAGCATCTAGGCCAGGCTCAATTAACACTCAGTACAAAGTTATCTTTACTCAGACATTTCTACAAAAACTGCATGAATCTCGCCACCATTGATCATTGTTTTTCTTGCTGGAAGCTCTCCGAGCCTTAGCTCCCCACATTTTTTAGTAATAGTGAGGTATAAACATCTAGACTATTTTTTCCAGGGCTTAAATCTATTCAATCCACCCCTTCTCTCCTCCACATGGTCAGCTTTTCTTTTACACACACACACACACACACACACACACACACTCTCTCTCTCTCTCTCTCTCTCTCTCTCTCTCTGTCTCTCTCTCTCTGTCTCTCTCTCTCGATTTCAAAGTCCTGAGGATTTCCCCAGCACTCTGATGAAGTTCCTTACTCATGGCAATTAAATAAAATAGTCAAAAAGGCACCGCCCTCTCACTCTGTCCCAATTTCCCACTGTGTTTCCAGGTATCTTCAGCTCCCTGACCATGTACCAACATCCTGCCAGTCCACTTCTAACATGCCCATTTAGCTCATCAGAGCTTCTAATCATAACCCGGATGCCAGGGTTACACTGTGTCCTACATTCTGGATGGAGGTCTCCCTGGTATTAGAGGAACTAGGCAGGACCACCATGACAAAAAGAAGCTAACTGGCTTCCAAGTGACCAGCAGAGACTAGAAGGAGAAAGTACAATTGGGAATCACTTCCTTGGGTTTCAGGAAAAGGTTCTTTCCGGTTTAGAGCCAAGTTTTATATAGTTGTGCCACCATGAGATGTCACAAACATTTTCAAAGCTCCATAAAATCTCCCATCAAAGTAGTAATCAGACCAGACCCTGCTTAGCTTCTGAGATCCGACAAGATCAAGCTTGTTCAGCATAGTATGGCCACGGACATCAAAGCGCCATAAAATCTCTATTGTAATTATCCTACAAAGGGCAGAGAGTGAGGTTGTTCTATCTTTCATCAGCTGCTTTTTAATCCTCATAGGGAATTATCTAGTCCAAATACTTACTGAGTCTCTGATATGGATCTGGTACTATAATGGGTGTCTTAACATACACTTCTAATTTTTGCAACGCATCCATAGTTTCTTGATGGAATAGCTGGGGAATTGAGAAGTTAAGAAGCTTTCCCAAGGTCACAGAACTTCTTTAATGGCAAGAGTTAGAAGGGAAACGCGGTCCTCCCTGTCTCTCCAAGTGGTCATTAGTTTCTGTAGTGACGTTAAACACTTTCTAAACACCATTTACATCTTATACTTACATTTCTATTTTTCATAATGCCAAGTAGATGGTGAGACCTTAATTTCTGCCTACCGTCTCAACAACTCAGAAGAACTATTTAAAACCCCTTCCTTAGTCCATGCATACAAGAGATGGCTCCACTCCTAGGTGGCAAGACTGTGGGTCATGCCCCTTGTCTGTCTTTCTATTTTTTAAATTATATTACATGGCGGGGGGAGCGTGCCACGGCGTTCGTGTGGACATCGGAGGGCAACCTGTGGGAGTTAGTTCTCTAAGTCCAGGGGATCAAATTGAGGTCCTCAAACTTAAGAGGCAAGCGCCTTTACCAGATGAGCCATCTCGTCAGCCCTATCTTTTTATTTGGTTTGGGTGGACGCGGAAAGTGGACACTCCTCGGACATCATCATTCTCGCCGCCTGAGCAACTACTTTCTGTTTCCTTTCCAGAGACCAGGCAGAGAAGCGGCTGCCACCCTACATCCCCCTCAGAATAGGCTACCTGTCTTCGAGAGCATCCCGCCCCCTGCCCAAGCCATCTTGACCCTCGGTCGTCCCGGACGCTCGAGGAAGAGGGAGACCCTGTGTCTCGGGGACCCCTCCTGGGGAGGACGGGCTGGCCCACGCAGGGACAGGGATGCAGGGCGCGCGGCCGGTGTTGGGAGCCCCATTCCACGTGGCGGAGCCAAGGGGCAGCCAGCGATCGAGGCGGG
>CABHPQ010164031.1:0-33925 GCA_902168405.1 Peromyscus aztecus
AAAAAAAGATCTAAGGGAAGTACTGTTTTCATTATTTGTGGAGTTGATTTTAAAGGCAAGTGAAATTTTAAATAATTTAAAAGATGATTAAAAATAAAGCTGAAATTAAGACAATCAAGAATATATAAAGTTTCTTAAAGGACATAGAATTTGACTAGAATGTGAGCAAGTCAAACTGAGCTGACGTTCATGAACATGGTAGGAACATTCAAGGCTAGAAAAACAGGCTGAGCAAAGAGAGCACAAAAGAGGAAGAATGGTTGGCTACTTAAGAAACATGGTAAAGTGGATGGGATAAGGCCCAGAAGGTTTCAACCCTGTACAAAAAATGGCAAGCAACTAAATTATGTTGAGAGCAGGCGATGTATTTCCACAGGAGACCTTTCCAACTGGTTTTCTGATATAAAATAGTCAACCCTGAAAACATACATGCAGGTGACATTATATAGAGCAAGCAGGTTATATTTAGGAATATAGAGACATATATGTGGGGGGTTGGATATGTGTATAATAATTAATGAAAAAGGAGAAGTCATAATTTTGAAACAAAATAAGGAATAGTTTATGAGAATATTTGGGAGTGAAGAAAGAAGAGGGAGGAATGATGATCCTCTAAAGGTGATGGTCTTTGAGCACACTTCTATGGTTTTAGAAACATTTTCCATGGCATAATAGGATGTTTTCAACTATATTTTACAGAATATTGGTGATATGAAAAGAAATAATAAAAAACAAAAAGGAAGTAAATAATTTAAATGGAGGTAAAGACACAGATAAAGAAAAGAGCTTTGAGGCCAGGCAGTGGTGGCACATGCCTTTAATCCCAGCACTCATGAGGCAGAGGCAGGTGGGTCTCTGTGAGTGCGAGGCCACTCTGGTATACAGAGTGAGATCCAGGACAGTCACCAAAACTACACAGAGAAACCCTGTCTCAAAAAACAAAACAAAACAAAAAAAACCTTTGAATGTGGATGGCATCATTAAGGCAGAAGATGGCAACAGTCATCATGTAATCATGGTGCATACACTGGGAAGTACTCCAGTTAAGCAAAAATTTTAGATGAGTAGAGAAGGATATTATTTGCACTGAGGTTGGATTATGAAATAAAGAAAAGACTCAACTCAGCTTCATGATGTTTTTAGTTCAAAGGAGAGGGGGATTGGAATGGGAGCATAACTGGAAAGAAAATTATTGATAACCTGTCTCTGATAGATTATTAACACTAATATATGTTTTAGAAGCTAAGCTACATATAATCATACATGAATGTAAGCATACATATATTAATGCCCTTCTTTGGAAAAAAATAGTATATTGATTAATTTCAACTTGAAATCTTCAGCAGAGGACTTGCATCATCTAGTAATGATTGTGAAGAAGAAGAAAGTAGACTGAGAAGTCAAATCAAGATACCTCAGCACTCACTATTAGGAAAAGGGAAAGACATACAGAAAAAGAGAATGAGTTAAAACTGAGATGGGAGAAGAAAGCAAATCTTGAGGACATGTGGTGGAAGCAAACTGTGTAAAGTTGTTAAAGGAGAATGAGGTCAATTTAGAGTAGGTCTCAGCACATACAAGCATGGAAGAAACATGTTACTCAGAAAAGACATGTGCATGGCCTTCCTCTCAGAAAAAATAAGCAAAAGCCAAAAAACCAAAACAAGAAAACCACAGATCTATAATAAAAATATAAAACTGAAATAAAATCCCACAATAAACATGGAGTTTATTTTGCTTTGGGGAACTGCTCCTTTGAACGGGTCCAGGCTTGAATATGGTTGAAAGAGAAACTGAAAGAACATGAAGTTGGGTCAGACGGGAGGTGGGAAGGATCTCAGAAGAGTAAAGGGAGTAGAAAGAATATTATCAAAGTATATTGTATATTTTTTCTTTTATCTTTGAGCTCATAATAGAATTATATCACTTTTCCTTTCCCTTTTGTTTCTGCAAATCCTTCCAATATACACCTCCTTGCTCTCTTTCCAATTCAATTCCTTTTTTTTATTAACTGTAGCTACATCCATATAGGTCAACAAGCACACACACATGTAGCACCAATCTTAAAAGTTATTATTAATAAAATCAAACCTGAGCCAGGTATTGGGGCGAACACTGGAAGGTCAGAGAGACAGAACGAGCCACAGCTAATCTCACCTGGCCAACTTCTCAGCTGGTCTTGCTTCCTCAGACTGGAAGCCTCTGTGTCCTCATATCTGAATGGCTCTCAGCTGAACTGCTGCTAGAAGCCTGAATGATTAACTAGCCCAAATGCTTCTCCAGGCCAAATGCCTAACCAGACCAAAATGCCTCGAGTTTCTTCATGCCTTATATACCTTTCTGCTCTCTACCACCACTCCCTGGGATTAAAGGCGTGTGTCACCATGCCTGGCCATTTCCAATGTGGCCTTGAACTCACAGAGATCCAGAGGGATTTCTGTCTCTGGAATGCTAGGATTAAAGGCGTGTGCTACCACTGCCTATGCTCATGTTTAATATCGTGGCTGTTCTGTCTCTGACCCCAGATAAGTTTATTAGCATACACAATTTTTTGTGGAACACAATACCACCATACACACACACACACACACACACACACACACACACACACACACACACAGAGTTACTCTTATGTAAGAGCTAGATAAAACCAGAAAGTTTGCTAAGAAATTGTGTCCTGATGACATCAGAATCTACACCCATAAAGCCTCACCAACATGACTGCCTAAACATGAGCTGAATGACAACAACAATAGATTTTTCAAAGTGGAGGGGGAAAATCCACAAGTACTCAACACTACCTGAAGAACTATGGGCAACTAAGGAGTGCTGAGAGTGGGAGAAATAGTCTTTCCCAGAGAACAGCAAACCAATTGTTTATTAATTACCAAATGATCAGCCCAGATAAAAATGTAAATGAACAAGGAAATGTATGTGATATAAGAAATGACACAGCTGAAATTAGTCCAAATTATAATACCTAAGGAAAAACTGATAATTATATTTATACTACTATAAAAGGAGTTAAAAAATAAGACTTGTTTCATATAGGTGGTAAAGTCATTTTATCTTTTAAAAATGATAATGTTGAAGTCATACATAATGCCTAGTAAGAAGGCAGTGTCTCAGTAAATGTGTGACATGATGATACATGGGGGAATGGATTAATTACAGTAGTCAATTATTTGGATGTGATAAAATGATGCAATCCCATGGATGGGTGATTTCGGGGCTTGGGTAATATAGGAATTCACTGTCTATAATAATGAAAGGCAATGAATCTGACAAAGACAGAGATGCTCTCATCAATGTGCAACAAATGTGCAATAGTTTTGCAATAAAATAAGATTTAAGCTCACTATGAATGAAAAATAATTTGTTTTGAGGTTGTTTGTTTTTAATACTAAAAAAGAAGATACAGGACTGAAAGGGTCTACAGGGAACAAATGTATAGAGTAATTAGTATTAGCAGGATTTTGTATTTCTTTCCTATCATACTCTTTGGAGGAGTATTAATTGACATATAAGTATAGAGAATTCTGTTTTACAATCTGTAAAACATTGTAAATTCAAAAATTTACAATGATTTTTGAAGGCAGAGAGGAAAGGAGTATATGAGTTATATATACAAAAATGATCCCAATGATAGCTGATATGTTTATTAGTAAAAAATGAAATAGGGCATTTTCCTAAAGAGAGACAAGTTGATAGTGTTAGTCATGATAGAATTCTGTACGGCAAAAGGTTTTGGAATATACAGAATCTAGACAAACATAGTCCCTATTTTCTGATAAATACAGTCAATGTGAGCTAGGTCAGGACAATAGAAATTATGGCTGAGGTAGGATTGTCAGGGACAAGGACAGAACCTCTAATTAGTGGAAAAATACAGACCCCCATAAGACAGGGAACTAGATCATCTTACAGTCAGGTTTCCTAGCAACAGGACATTGAGTAGAGCCCTTGACCTTTTCACCCTGTAAACATCCTGGTTTACATGTAAACATGCAGATAACAGCCTCTTGCTCCCCCCACCCTGCAGGAACTATATAAACCCTCCTGGAGAAAAGTAAAGTGGCACCTTGATCAGAAATCTTGACTTGGTGTATTCCCTTTGTGTCTCCTGTCCCTAATCATTCCGTCCTTAGGGTGGTCGAGAACCTGTTGAAGTCCTGCTGGACAGGGCATAGGATGAAAGAAAACACCTTTAAGAGGAATTGGCAAATTAAGAGACTAGAATGAAAGATGAATCATGCCATTAGATACATTAATGAACATGCTACTAAGTGATATTTATGACAGTAACAGACTGAGATCTATCAGATTACTTTCCTTAATGGCAATAACCAGAAAGCCACATGAAAACATTTTTAAAGTCTATTTGCAGATTTTGGGTAGCTTTTCAGTCAAAGAGTAAATAAGATTGGTAATCCAAAGCAGTAAGAGTTAGTGAGGCAAGATCAATGAGTACAAAGAATCCTATGACATCACTGTTTCTTGTTATATAATGACTAATTTGTGTTTCACTTGTGCAGAATGGGAGATAAAAAAAATAGGGACAGGTATTTGCAATGTGTGTTACTTTTAAGATTTCAACCCCAAGAACAACTGCAAAATGTATAGTGGGTAGCTGTTCCAGCTTTGACCTTGAAGCACCACTCCAGTGAGGCAGCCTGTAACTGCCCCGCCTACCTATGACCTGCCCCTGGGGCATGACTGAGACAAGAGCCCTTAAGACCAGAGATCCAAACATGTTGGCCCTCTGGGCTCCTCATGATCCCAAATGCTAGATTGGAGACCAAGTAAGAGTTCTCCAGAGAACCCTGCTGGACTGAACCTCACCTCTCCCAGATCCTGTAACCAACCCTTTTACTGACTTTAAGTTACCCCAAAATAAACCTTTTATCTACCAGATAAACTACATGGAGTTGCCTTGTTAAATCCCCACATTATCTAATGTGGGGCACCTGCCAGGTTCCATATAGTCAACCACTTGCAGTGCGGGCACATGCACCTCCATGGTGAGTCTGGTTTCATTCCCAATGCAAGGGAGTGGCTGGGCTGAGTATGGTCCCAGGGCAAGCTTAGCCCCCAGACATGTGAGAACCAATGTGAATGACCCCCCTCCCCATGCTGGCTCCCACCTGAGCCCAAGGCTTCCACCATCTCACCAACTCTCTCTGAAGCTGCTCTGAGGCTGCCAAGTTAAATATAGATGCTGCCACCTCTGCACAGCCAGCTCTCTGAGGGTGTTGCCCCTGTGGCTGCTCACAGGTGCTGAAAGGGGCTCTGGGCCACAGCTGCCAGCCATCACCCTTGCTGCCTGGAGCTCTCTGCACCCTGAGCTCAGGCCACTCAACCCCACCTGCCAGCCTATTGGCTGAGGGAATGGCAATGAGGGGGCAAGCAAGCTATGAAAGCCAAGCCAGGCCCTGAAGCTCCAGGGAGATGCAGGAAGATCTGCCACTGCCACGCTGCTGCTACAGCTTCTCCACATGAGCACATGGGACACTCTGCTCCCGCCTGCAGCTACTGCTAGCCAGTCTTCAGTGGAACCTACTTTAGTGCTACACCAGTAACACCTACTGGCTGAAAAGTGCTACTACACGTCAAAAAACATGGCAAGGATGGTAAGACAAGCAAGCCAGTGTTACATTTCAGGTAAGAGTACTTGATAATTTTATACCTTGAAACTGATTAACAAATTTTGAATATTTCTTATAATATGGTGGAAAATATTACTTCACAAGAATTTTTAAAACTTTTTTGCCTGTATGATGAATGACATTTTACTGGAAATATACAACCTTCCTGGGGCATATCTGGCATGTACCATTTTGGCATTTACTGTAACAATTCACACAGCATTCAAATACTGGTTTAATAATAATAACAAAGATGAATCATTATTGGGACTGATACAGGTTTTACAATATAGCAATGAAGGATTACATAAAAAGATTCTTTCTCTGGAATCTGCTAATCAGGATCTACAATGTAGTAATAAAGATTTACATAACAGGCTCCTTAGTTGGAATCTGTTAACTTATTACAAGAACTTCAGTCCATCAATAATAAATGTACAGCCAGATTTGATTTTATTGATAATAAATATGAATACTTAATGGACAGAACAATAACTCTCCAGAGGGGAGTTGTTGCTACTCGGATACTTTATAAGGAAGAAAGATTATCATTAACTAAAAAAATAATCTCTATAGAATCATGTTTCAGAAGAATCGAAAAGGTTGCATGATTGCATGAAATGTCTGGAATCTCTTACAACAAAGGAGGTTCATTCTCTAGAACAGACCCTAGGTGCTCATCTGCAAGCCCTAGAAGAAACTCTCAGTAAAGATGTCAAGGGACCTAATAAGCAGAAGGGCAAGACCATACATGTCATAACTTCTCCAAATGTCTACAATAGCTTATCCTGTCATCATCCATGAGAGGCCAGCAGATGATAGACATCCTGAGGTATATGTAGAATTACAACCTATTCCAGTGAGAGATTTTTTAAACATATGAAGGAAACAGTAGTCACCTATGACATACACTCAACATTTGTAAGACAGATGTTAAACTCGTGGTCTACCTCAAACAGCATCATACCAGATGACTGGAATCAGTTAATTTCAGCTATTCTAGAATATAGCCAGCAGTTGCAATGGAAAAGCTAGCTGAGAGAGGAGTCTAGGAACCTGAAACAGCAGGGAAAGATCAGAGCTTTTGAGATCTCCCAAGATCAAATTCTTGGTGGGGACATTTCACTGATAGGAATGTACAAGCCACTTATGATGAGCATACAATACCCTATGCCATATAGCAGCTCTAAATTATTGGGAAAAAATTCCAGAACCAGGAAAACAAACTGAAATATACACAAAGATATTCCAGAAACTGCAAAGACCTTTCACTGATTTTTTACAAAGATTGACCATAGCTATAACAAAAGCTGTGCCAGATAAAGAATTAAGACATATTAACTGAGTCCTTGGCATTTAACAATGCTAATACAGAATGCAAAAGAATATTTACACCATGAAAGGTCAGATCACCTCCTTTGGAAGAATGGATTCAGTATACTAATGGTGCTAAGTCTCTTAACTGTAGTAATGAGGCTTGGATAGGAGAGGCAATTCCCAGAGGTGGAAGAAGGTGCTGGGGTACCAAATACTTTAATTGTGGTACACCAGGTCATATAAGTAAAAACTGTACACCAGGTGCTCCTAAACGTAATACTTCTTCTATAAATAACTCAAATGGGAGACCCCAATCTTATGGATTATGTAGAAGATGCAGCAAAGGCCGACGTTGGGCTGATGAGTGCAGATCAATAATAGATATACAAGGCAACCTTTTACTGTCAGGAAATGTCTCACAGGACCTCTCGCAGGCCCCTAAATTGAACATAATCCAAACATTTCCAGACACTGTGGAGGAAGTTCCTCTCCAGGACAATTAAATAACCCAGTGTCTAATGTAAAGTGTGATACTGCACTGGATGATAGAACAGCTCTGATAGATGAATCAAAAGTTCCAAAGAACATAATTAAATGAATGTTTTGACAGAGTTTCATAAATGAACAAAGGCCAATGCTAAGTATTCAAATTAATGGCATTGTTATGGAGGGCCTGGTAGAATTGATTACATATGTGATTATAATTACACCAAAATCATGGCATTTGAATTGGCCTCTTCAAGAGGTAGATGTCCAAATTCTAGGGATTGGAACCCTATCTCAGATAAAACAGAGTTCAAGATGGGTTGAATACATAGAGCCAGAAGGACGGAGAGGAAGGCTGAAGCCATATGTATCAAATGTAGCAGTGAATCTTTGGGGGTGAGATCTGTTACAACAGTGGAATACCCAGATTAAAATTCTTACCTCTGATAAAAAAAAATACAGACCAACGCATGTTTCTAGGAATGATATCATAATATGCTATAAAAAAGTCACCAACTGTTCAGGCTGTACATAAACAGAGCACAACTGCTGTTGAACTCTCAGAAGTACCAACAGCCTTACCTTTAAAATGGCTAACTAATAAACCTGTCTAGGTTGAACAATGGCCTTTGACAAAAAAAGAAGCTACATGCTTTAGAACAACTGGTTCAAGAGCAGTTAATGCTCAACACATTGAAGAATCTTCTGGCCCTTGGAATTCTCCTGTATTTGTTATTAAAAAAAAAAGGTCTGGTAAATGGAGAATGCTGACAGTTCTGAGAGCTATTAATAAAGTAATTCAGCCTGTGGGCTCCCTACAGACTGGGAGCGTTCTCTGCTACCCAAAGAATGGCCTGTAATTGTTATTGACTTAAAAGACTGTTTCTTTACCATACCTTTACAGGAAAATGATAGAGAAAATTTTACCTTCAAATATCTATTTATAACAATTCCCAGTCAGTCAAGAGATATCAATGGAAGGCCCTCCCAAAGGAAATGTTAAATAGCCCTACCCTGTGCCAATATTTTGTGCAAAAACCATTGGAGATAATTTGTTTCTCTACAATCCATAATTTATCATTATATGGATGATATCTTAGCTGACCCAAAGTTAGGCACATTAGAAAACATGTTTGAAGAAGTAAAAAAAAAGTTTTGCCTCGCTGGGGACTGCAAATTGCTCCTGAAAAAATACAAAGAGGAGATTCTATTAATTACTTAGCTATAAGATCAAGCTACAAAAAAATTAGACCCCAAAAGGTACAGCTAAGGAGAGATTGATTGCAGACTCTTAATGATTTTCAAAAATTGTTAGGAAGCATTTTCAACTTACTGGGTTTCATGGGAATATCTAAAGATGGACTACAGAATTTGACTAAGACTCTAAAAAGGGACAAAAAATTAAATAATCCAAGAGAATTATTAGCTGAAGCTGAGAAGGAATTGGCTCTAGTAGAAAAGACAATTCTAGAAGCACATGTGGATCATGTGAATCCAGAACTTAAATGCATTCTGGTCATACTCTCCTCCATATATTCTCCCACAGATATTTTGATGAAGAGGGAAGATATTATATTGGAATAAATATTTCTACCATGTAAACCAAGTAAGAAGTTAAAGACTTATGTAGAAAAGATCTCTAGATTCAAAAAAGGAAAATTAAGACTTAGCCAGTAGACAAGAATGGACCCAGCAGAAATTGTAGTACCTTTAACTAATGAGGAAATTTCATCACTATGGAAAGATAATGAATACTGGCAGAGAGCCTCCAGTAACTTTTTTGGGAGAGATTAACTATCATTATCCCCAAAGCAAGAAAATAGAATTCATAAGATGACTGAATGGGTCATTCCTCACATTGTATGACAAAAGCCAATTTCTGGAGTCCTCACATTCTATACTGATGCAAATAAACCAGGGAAAGCAGGATGCAAATCAGGAAACTTAAGTAAAGTGGTTCAAAATCTGTACAACTCTATACAAAAAGCAGAATTTTATGCCATTCTTATGGTACTGGACTTCACAGAACCTCCCAATATAGTCACTGACTCTCAATACACAGAAAGAATTGTTTTACATTTTGAAACTGCTGAATTTATTCCTGATAATACAGAATTGACTTCATTATTCATACAATTGCAGGAAATCATCAGAAATAGGATATATATATATATATATGTATATATATATATATATATATCACATATCAGATTCCATATGGGTCTGCCAGGACCTCTAGCACAATGTAATGATAAGATTGATCAGTTACTAATAGTTAACTTGCTAGAAGCCTCAGAATTTCATAAGAAACACCATATAAATAGAAAAGGTATGAAGAAGAATTTCTCCATCACTTGGCAACAAGCCGAGGATATTGTAAAAAAAAATGTCCTACTTGTTCCTTCTATAACCAAACTCCATTACCTACAGGGAGCAATCCAAAGGGTATACAAAAAAATGAAATTTGGCAGATGGATGTGTTTCATTTCACAGAATTTGGAAGATTAAAATATGTACACCATTACATACATTAAAATATTGACACCTACTCAGGATTTCAGTGGGCAACTCCTATGAGTTCTGAAAAGATTCATTCTGTGATTACTCACCTATTAGAAGTTATGGCTGTCACAGGTATACCTGTACAAATTAAGACACACAATGCCTCAGCATATGGCTCCAACAAAATCAGACAGTTTTTTGCTTACTACAATATAAAGCATGTTACAGGTATACTACACAATCCCATAGGCCAAGCATCCATAGAAAGATGCAATCAATCTTTAAAGGATACGATAAATAAACAGCAATAGGTAACAATGACTTTTAGATATAGATTGCATAATGCTTTATTAACCTTGAATTTTCTATGCTGATGAGAAAGACACAACTATGGTGATATTTTCTTTTGTATTAAAATGTTATTTGTATAATAAATAAAGTTGCCTGGGAGTCAGAGCTATTAGCAAGCCATAGGAAAGCAGGGCAGTGGTGGTGTACGTTTGTGATCATAGCACTTGGTAGACAGAGCTAGGTAAGTCTCTGTGTGTTCAGGGATACAGCCAGCATTGGATACACATGCCTTTAATCTCATTACCAACCATAGAACACCTGGAGGTCTATACAGATAGGCCGTAATGAGGCAGTCCTGTGGTTGTGTTTACAACCAATGAGAAGGCAGAACAGAGACTATATAAAGACTTTAACCCAGGAAGTACCGGCTCCTTCGGAGAGGTAGGACCACTGCAGGAGGAAGGGTAAGGTTTTGGCTCTTAGCTCTGACCTCTTGGCTTTCTTCTTTGCATTGGTTCTGTGTTTCTTATTTATACGACGGTTGGTTACATCTACACACAACAGCTGCAGAGAGACACTGGACGACAGACAAAACTTCTGAGCTAAATCAACCAGTTTATTTCCAAGATGTATTGACCAGAATGGGAACCAGGATATGTCCTACATTGGGGAAGGGGTTTTGCTTTTGTTTCTGCAGAAGAAGAAACCTATGGATACCAACAAAGTTAATAAAAATTAGATTCTAACAGGAGAAACCCCTTGATGAGGAAGAACTAAAAGCTTGTCCACTGATGTGACATCTCTAGAAATTTTAAGAAAAATTTAACAAACAAGGGTTGGGGCAGGGTTCTGTTTTTGTCTTTATGGGATAATAGGAATATCCATCTTTTAGAAATCATAAGGCCTTGGATATACAAACATCTACAACAGAAAGAAAGAATCTATTGATACTAATCTACACAGGGTCATATCATACTGCCTAACATCTATATCTCTTTAACTCTAAAAAAGTTATGTTTCTGATTCAATTATATATCAAGCTGGTTTTAGAGTTGAAATTTGGTTCCCTCCTTCTCTGAACCCAAGCACATTCCTAAAAGAAAAGGTTAAGAGATTCTGTCTCATATCAGAAGAGCCTTCTGGTATAGGACAGAAGAAAATCAATAAAAAGGGACCATTTTCATAAAGATTCTATTTCTCTCCATGCTTATTCTTGATTTCTTGGAATGCTTTATTACCAGTCATGTTATCTTTAAATCCAAACTTTCAATTTTGACATTAATAATGTTCAAGTTTTCCACAGTAAAAAATAAGTCTTTTCCAACAACAATCTCTGAAGTCTCTAGAAGGAAGTTGGGACCCCACAACAACAACCCTACCCAGTCCAGAATGATGCCATGGTACTCAAAAACATTACTCAATGATCAACCTTGGGCTAAAAACTCTCCAAGATAATTCCATAATAAGATGGTTCATCATACTATACTTCTAGCCAGAATCTCAGACAACCTTACCCATTACTCTGAAACTGGCTTCAGAATCTACAGTTAGTCCAGCTGAGACTTAACTATCTGAGCTTTCTTACAGAACTCCACAGAGATACTGTTGCCTGAACAGCAGGAAGTAATTCCAAAAAAATGACACCCCTTTTTTCCAAAGGTTTTATGTTTCTGAGGGTTATGGATAATGGTTATAGGGTTGGAGATGGAAGAAAACATTGGATTTGGTATTCCCTTTAAGAAAAGAAAAAAAGGGGAATGGATAGGTACAGGATATTATGGTAGATTATTATATATACTAGTAAACTGATTTAGTAAAATATCAGCCTTAGATAAATTACACTGTTATGGATTCTTGTATATTGATACAAATGTAAACTATTTTTATGTTCTTATTCCAGATAATTTGTATATTGATATAAATACAAAACCATATTTGTTGTAACGTATACATATTTCTACTCTTATTTGAAATATTTGTATATTGATACAAATGTAAAATTATATTTGTCATACTGTATGTATATATGTTCTACCTCTGTTTAGAATATTTGATATATTGATACATATTAAGGACTATTGTCATATTGCACTATACATTACTACCTCTGCTTTAGCTATTTTGTGTATTGCCACAACTTTGAGGTCATTGTCATTTTACTGTACATTTGCTTACAGACTGTTTACCCTGTTTACATGAAGCCTTAGTCCTTAAGTTATCTAGGTAGATAATACTTACAGATTTATAGATACCTATGCTTGTCATCTCTACAGTTATGTTAGTTAGATTCTCCAGACTTACAGAAACATATGTCAGATAGATAGGTAGTATTCAAACATTTCATAGACCTAGAGAATATAGCATTTAATGTTTTTATAACTTGGAATTTTGTTGATGTGAGACATGATTGCTCCTGGCAGCACCTATCTGATCCCAAGGGAATGTTGGGCTTCTGAGACATTTCCGTTTGGAAGTTTGTCTTCATCTTGGCAAAAAATGGTCTACTGGGCAAAGAATTGCCCTTGCCTTGACTGCCGACAATAAAATGACCTGACAGATACTCTAGGCCTATAGCCAATTTGAATGCACCAATGATGCTGAGAAGCTTTAGGTGACTGTCCAGGCTGCCAGCTTTCTCTGTCTACTCTTGCAAGACTCCCGAAAGTTGCTTGCATCCTTCTCCCATTTCTCAGGTGTTATTATATTCCTTCTGAGATCTCTGATGGGATTTAAGACTAGCAGTTATAGTTACAATCTTCTTGTATCTTAGCTAGAACATATTAAGTACTAGATTCAGGTTCTTTAAGATAGGACACCTTTTAGAATGATCTCTGTAACATGTCATTTACTTATGCTCCAGACTCCTCTGGATTTTAGTATTTTAGTATGTGTCTCTTGCTTAATATTGTTCTTATTGGTTGTAGTTCTATCTTCTCTACGTTATTATCCCTTATTTCTCCTGGACAATTGTAGGTGTAACCGTCTTATTAAATAAGAAACACGGAGCCGATTCAGAGAAGAAAGCCAAGAGGTCAGAGCAATAGCTAAGAGCTGAGACTAAAAACCTTACCCTTCCTGCCACTGCTGTTGTACCTCTCCGCAAAGAGAACTACTTCCTGTGTGTTTGTCTTTATAAAGACTTTCTGTTCTGCTTTCTCATTGGTTGTAAACCCAACCACATGACCGCCTTGTCACTGCCTGTCTACACAGACCTCCAGGTCTTCTATGGTTGGTATTGAGATTAAAGGCGTGTGTCTCCAATGCTGGCTGTATCCTTGAACACACAGAGATCTACCTAGCTCTGCCTACCAAGTGCTGGGATTAAAGGCGTGCACCACCATTGCCCAGCTTTTGCTATGGCTTTGCTAATAGCTCTGACCCCCAGGTAACTTTATTTATTAACATACAAATCACATTTCAGTACAAATATAATATCACTATAGATAATATTTGATTCCTATAGTATATAGTTTTGTATTACATTAGAACTTTCTCATTTATACAAAAGGGGGAGATGTAGTGGGTAGCTGTTCCAACTTTGACCTTGAAGCACCGCCCCAGAGAGGCAGCCAGTAACTGCCACACCTACCTATGACCTGCCCCTGGGGCGTGGCTGCGATGAGAGCCCTTAAGACCTGAGATTAGTACATGCCAGCCCTCTTGGCTCCTTGTGATCCTAGATGCTGGATTGGAGACCAAGTCAGAGTTCTCCAAAGAACCCCACTGGACTGCACCTCACCTCTCCCAGATCCTGTAACCAACCCCTTTACTGGCTATAAGTTACCCCAAAATAAACATCCTTTTAACTACCAGATAAACTACATGGAGTTGCCTTGTTAAATCCCCACATTAGACATAAACATTTAAATAAAAATAGCACCTAAAAATCAACATTATACTTTGCTACTAAAATCTACTTATAAAAAGGTGGTTTCTAGCAATCAAAACACTTTTATTTCATATATATGATTGATAGCCTTCAAATATTATTTTTCTCTCTTCAATGGAAATAAAATTCACATTATATGAAACTCACCTCATAATCATTTTACAGTATATAGCTAATTACACTTCATGTACTCACAGAGCTATGTATACAGTGATATTCACTGTCTGTCCCAGAGTTTTTCATCAACCCAGAAGTAAGTCAGTATTATTAAGGAATTTCTCTTTGTCTTCTCTCATCCAAGGTACAAGAAAACCCTAATTTCCCTTTGTTCTCATGGATTTTTCTATTCTAAATAGCTTCAGTAATCAAAATCATGAAATACTTCATTTTTTCAATATATATCATAAAGATTTTTATTAAGTATTATGTTTTAATTAATTATGTTGCCCTACACATATATTACAACATATGTCTGTGATATGTTGCCATTGTGGCTGGTTGATCTATCCCATCATAAGGATAGATAAATTTTTATCTATCTATCTATCCATGGTTTGGATAGTTTTCACTCATTGCCTACAGTGATGACTCCCACACATCTGCAAGGATGGCCCCAGCTAAGACTCCTGGAAGCAGTGGATGCATAGCGTGAAGTGGCAATCCCTTCCTATACAACTGGTGACTAACTGAGTTATCATCAGGGAGCCTTCATCCAGTGACTGATGGAGGTAGATTCAGAGACTCATGACCAAACATTGGGCTAGGCTCAGGGAGTCCCGCTGAGGAGAGGAAGTAGGGATTGTAGGAGGTTCAGGGACATCACAGGAAAACCCATAGATACAGCTAGCCCGGCTCATGGAAACTCACAGAGTGTGAAACAACAACCAGGGAGCCTGCATAGGACTGAACAAGGTCCTCTGCATATATGTGACAGTTGTGTAGTTGGTCTATGGGAAGCCTGCCCCTTTCTGAGCGAATAAGAAAAAGGGGAAGATTAAGGTGGGCAGGGGAGGAAGGGGGAGGCTGCTGTCAGGATATAAAATAAATAAAAGTTTGCTACAGAATAAAAGTTATATTAATATACAAATCATGTACTATGTATGGTTACAGTGACTACTTCATTGTTACCTAAATACTTTTCAACACATAAGTGAATAAATGAAACTGACTGACTGTATTATACTTTGGGTGAAATCAGGCACAAAGAGTAACTACTCATATATAAAGTTAAAAACTTTTGGTAGGCCAGCAGTTTTAGGTGAACAGAATCTATGCTGGCACTATGATGGTAATCCCAGATGAAGAGTTTTTATTATTATATATCTCAAAAACATGTGTCCAACGTAAGGTTAGAAAATATTAAGTCAATCCCTGATTTATAGATATAGATCATTTCCTCTTGAAAATTCATTATATTTTGTTTTCTGGTCCTATTTATTTGTATGGAGCTTGCCTACTTTAAGAAATACTGTATTTTATTTATAAACTTCTGACATGAGAAAGGAAAAGAGAATGATTGTCACTGTTTAGTTTGTGTTATGTGACAGTAGCTTCTGGTCACCAGGGAAAACAAAATAAACTCAGCAAAATTGAAGCTGATGTATTTGTTTTCACAATGGAAAAATGTTACAGGATGGGAAAATTATATTATAGTGATTTCATTTCTTTAACAAAATTATTTATCAGGAGGGCTATTCCTGTGTTGCTTGATCTATGCTGATAAAATATGAAATCATCCGTTGGGCTTTACCTTAAGAATTGAATTGTGATTGATGTAAAGAAAGAGTCAAAAACACAGAAACACTACTATGCAGACTCAGGGAAGCAGTACTCTGGTTTGTATTTAATTTCTGATCATGTGACATTGCTTATTTTTTCCATTTCATACACATCACTTCAATATATATTTGGTTTTGTATACTATAATGACTTTTTAAGGTACACTATTTCTAAATATAGTTTTAGCAGTAATAGCAATGATTTCAGATGCACAGTTGAGAAAGAGGGACATGGACAGCTTCTGTGACAACCCTTACCCTTTGAACCTGACTCTCCAAAGTAACAGCCAAAACAGGAAGTCATCAAAGAGATAAGGATACTCCCCAGTTGATGTTGTTTGAATTGCTAAATGGTCTTTAAAAAACAAAACAAAACAAAACAAAACAAAAAACCCAGAGGCTGATATTGGAGTGAATTCTGAAAGACCAGAGTTACAAAGGAACAAGCCACTTCTTACCTCTAGAATTCATCAGCCTGAAAACTTTCCTCCACCAAAAGACTTTAGTTCCTGTCTCCTCATGCCTTATATACCTTTCACTGCCCACCCATATCATTTTCTGTCTTAACTTTCCTAGTGCTATGATTAAAGGCATGTGACTCCCAAGTATTGGGATAAAAGGTGTGTACCACCACTGCCTGACAGTTCCTCTCCTAGACTGAGTCAATCTCATGTAGTTCAGTGTGACTTTGAACTCACAGAGATCCAGATGAAACTCTACCTCCTGAGTGCTAGGATTAAAGGTGTGTGCCACCACTGCCTGGCTTCTTGTTTAATCTAGTGGCGTGTTCCATTCTCTGATCTTCAGGCAAATTTATTAAGGTACACAATGTAGCACCAAAGATGGCTTTTGCCTGAGGGGTGGGAGGGAAATGAGTCAGTTCTATTTAAGGGACAGCCACTGAGAATTAGACCACGAGCCAGAGAGTATATATTTAACACAAAGTGGACTTTTAAAAAATTTAGTTTTTATTTCTTTTGGGGGGGAGGTCACAAGTGTGGGAGTTAGACATGGAAGCACGGGGAAATGAGTGTGGTCAGGGTGCACAATATGAAATTGCCAAAGAATTAATAAAAATATTAAAAGATAATTTTAGCTTCTTAAAGTTAATCACTGTTTCTCTTTCATTGTTGTCCTTGAATAAAATATCTATAAATGGTGACCATAAAACCCAAAAGCAAGAGGAATTATCTAGTATGGACTCCTGTTTCTCCATTAGTACATTGTTTGCCTTTGATTTTTTTAAAAATCTTCTTTCCTGTAATTGACAAGATATTTTTCTTATTTATAGAGTACAATGGGATAATTATACATATATATATATATATATATATATATATATATATATATATATAATGTGAACTGATCAAATTCCTCTCAGTAACCACTGCTAATGTCTTTGTGTAAAGACATTTTGACCTTAAGTCTTATAGTTGCTTATAAAATACATAAGAAACAATTTTGAATTATGATGCTCCCCCTGTGACATTGAAGATAGGGCCTTAATATTCATACTTTAGTTGCATCATGATAACCATCTTCCCACCTCTCCCTAATTCATCCTTTTCTCTACACTTCCATATCTCATTCTCTGTCACTTATTTTAAGGTTAAGCGAGATATTTGATCAAGTTTGACACATTATATTTTTCATTTTCATCAAGTAAGCACAGACACACACACATGCACACAACCCATATAAAAGTGGACAAGATGCAGTATTCCTTAAAAATTTCAATGCAAATATTGAGGGAACCTCTGTGCATTCATGTAGTTGACAATGTGACTTTAAAGGAACTCTTAGTAATAGTTCAAGTTAATTCCTGTCTCATACAACTGTGAATAATTTCATGACATTCCTTGGTCAATGTAAGGTAGCAGGAAAGATAGTTTACCAGTCTCAATGAAACACACATTTGCCTAGCTGAGTTACTCTTCTCCAATTGTTGTCCCCATGATGGAAATGTCCTCAAGCTATTCTGTTGTATGAGAACCCGTAGAGCAGAGTCAATTCAGAATAACATTTCCATAAGGAGGAAAGAGACTGATAGATAATATCAATCAATACCAGCAAAAAACATACACCCCATAGCTCATGAGATACAGTAAGCATTTATTATTTTGTATTAGGCTTTATTTAGTGGTAAAGAACATTTTTTTTTCTATAGACAAGTTAAATTTCAATTAAAGTAACTAAAACCATGTTTTTTTATAAAAATGAAAATGATTGGGCAAGAATCATGGGACAATACAGAGTGCTAAAATATAAACAAAATGTCATCTCCATATTTTTAAAATATTTTTATTATTCTTCATTTATTTATTGTTTCTTTATTTATTCTAGAATATATTTCCTTCCCATTTTGTTCAAGCGCCTGCAGAAAAGTTTATGACCAATTGTTGATATTTCAACAAATCATGGTCTAGGTCACGGGAACTTCAGTCTAGTCCTCCAAGGTTGGCTGGGCACTCCACTCTTCAATAGGGACCTTCTGGTCAGTCACTGAGGGGAACCTCCACACCTTTCATAGCAGTACCACCTCTGGCTGAGCAGCAATGAACTCAGTTTTTGCAGTCCAGTCACCTTGAAATCCCTCCATGGTCACAGTCTTTATATCAATGGCTTATTTTTCCTTTACAATCTTTTTAAGATCTCTATAGAAGTAGAGATCAGGTATGGCTTTCAGATGGGTGCTCACAGATGGTGCTACTCATGAATAGAACTTGTAGAGCCAGCTTCCTACACATCAGACATACTTAGTGAGCTCCTGTGTTGTTACATGAGATGACAATGTCCACAAAGTATAAAGGAAAATTTGTGTTACAAAGATCAATGGTAGGCAGGTTGCCATGAGGCCCTGCTACGAGGGACTAGTGCTCATCTTTGGGATCAGTCACCAGTAGAAGACATGGATCCCTGAAGGATCCTTCAATCTGGTTAGTAAAGGTCCCAGAAGCTTCTCTCTTTGATGAATGAATATTATCACTTTTCCTTTTGTAGATGCACTGTTTTAATCAGAAGTCAAGGGGTTTCCTAAGTGGGTTCTTGAATCAAGGTATTTGACGACATCTTCCTCATTTTATGCAGGACATTAAGGGCTCTGGATGTTGTACGTATTTCCCTTCAGGTTCAATGAGAGTCAAAAGCAAGGCTGAGCAGACCAATCCCTACACAACACAGAAGGGTATTTTTTAAATAGGTGTTGTGTTTGCCTGTATGAACACATATACACCACATGTGTCCAATGCCCATGATGGTTAGAAAAGGGCATAGAGCCCCTGAAACTAGAGTTACAGACAGTTATAAGCCACCATATGAGTGATATATACTGAACCCAGATCCTCTGCCAGAGCAACAAGTGTTATTAACCACTAAGCTATCTCCTAACCTTTATTAATACTTTTACTAATTCTCTGATAAAATCAATTCCATACAATGTATTTTGCCCACATCCATGATTTAGTTCCTCCCTTATGCAATCACTTTGCCCTTCTCTGCCTACCCACTAAACTTTGAGAACTTGTTTTCCGTTTTTATTTCCTGTAGTTTCCAGTTTACATTTTTCATCTACACTTAGAAATGTGACATGTCCTGGAATTCGTTCAACTTACCAGTGTCAAATCAATAAAGAAAAGTGACCCTCACTCAGCAGCTATCAATTGACAATAGTTCCTCAACTAGGGGTGGGATTTGTGCCCTCTTTTCCTCCCCAAAACTGGGACTTTCTTTTGCTTGAATTTGGGCAGGTCTTATGTATTTTATTACAAATGTTGAGAGTTCATATGTGCAACTTTCCTATTGTGTACATAAAACAGTGTTTTGTTGCTGTTATCTAAAATATTTGACTCTTGCAATCTTTCTACCCCTTCTTACAAAAATATCCTTGAGGTTGTGGGGAGGGGTGTGGTATGTATGTCTTGTTTAGTGATGAGCACTTCACGGCCTCTTATTCTCTGCATATAGACCATTTGAGGGTCTCTGCTATGGATATCTGTATGCTGTGAATGTTTTGTTCTGATTGATTAATAAATAAAGTGCTGATTGGCCAGTAGCCAGGCGGGAAGTGTAGGTGGGACAAAGAGAGAGGAGAATTCTGGGAACAGGAGGGCTGAGTCAGGAGATGCTGCCAGCCGCCACCACCATGAGAAGTAAGATGTAAAGGACTGGTAAGCCACAAACCATGTGGCAACTTATATATTAATAGAAATGAGTTAATTTTAAGATATAAGAACTAGATAGCACGCACGCGGTGCGGTGCAAGATGGCGGATGCAGAAGTAATTACTTTCCCAAAGAAGCATAAGAAGAAAAAAGACCGGAAGCCATTACAAGAAGAAGATGTAGCTGAAATACAACGTGCTGAAGAATTTCTTATCAAACCAGAATCCAAAGTAGCTCAATTGGACACTTCTCAGTGGCCCTTGTTACTAAAGAATTTTGATAAGCTAAATGTAAGGACAACACACTATACACCTATTCCTTGTGGTTCAAATCCTTTGAAGAGGGAGATTGGGGACTATATCAGGACAGGTTTCGTTAATCTTGACAAGCCCTCTAACCCCTCTTCCCATGAGGTGGTAGCCTGGATCCGACGAATACTTCGGGTAGAGGAGACAGGCCACAGTGGCACACTAGATCCCAAAGTGACTGGTTGTTTAATTGTGTGCATTGAACGAGCTACTCGTTTGGTGAAATCACAACAGAGTGCAGGCAAAGAGTATGTGGGAATTGTTCGGCTGCACAATGCTATTGAAGGTGGTACTCAGCTTTCTAGGGCCCTAGAAACTCTGACAGGTGCCCTGTTTCAGCGACCCCCACTTATTGCTGCAGTAAAGAGGCAGCTTCGAGTGAGGACTATCTACGAGAGCAAAATGATAGAATATGATCCTGAAAGACGATTAGGAATCTTTTGGGTGAGCTGTGAAGCTGGCACCTACATTCGGACACTGTGTGTACACCTTGGCTTGCTACTGGAAGTTGGTGGTCAGATGCAGGAACTTCGGAGGGTGCGTTCTGGAGTCATGAGTGAAAAGGACCACATGGTGACAATGCATGATGTACTCGATGCTCAGTGGCTGTATGATAACCATAAGGATGAGAGTTACTTGCGGCGTGTTGTTTACCCTTTGGAAAAGCTGTTGACATCTCATAAACGTCTGGTTATGAAAGATAGTGCAGTGAATACAATCTGCTATGGGGCCAAGATCATGCTTCCTGGTGTTCTCCGATATGAGGATGGCATTGAGGTCAACCAGGAGATTGTGGTCATTACCACCAAGGGGGAAGCTATCTGCATGGCTATTGCATTGATGACTACAGCAGTGATTTCTACCTGTGACCATGGTATAGTAGCCAAGATAAAGAGGGTAATTATGGAGAGAGACACCTATCCTCGCAAGTGGGGTTTAGGTCCAAAGGCAAGTCAGAAGAAGATGATGATCAAGCAAGGCCTTTTAGACAAGCATGGCAAACCTACAGACAACACCCCTGCCACCTGGAAACAGGACTACATTGACTATGCTGATTCTGGCAAGAAAGCACTGGTTGCTGAAGCAGTACAAGCACCTCAGTTAGCTGCTGAAGCAGTAAAAGTCATAAAAAGGAAGCGGGGGAGTGAGAGTGAAAGTGATGAGACCTCTCCAGTTGTTCCCCAGTTGATGAAGAAGGAAAAGAAGAAGAATAAGAAGAATAAGAAGCCTAAAACCGTGCTAGAAAGTGGGGGCGAGGCTGGAGATGGGTGACATCATGAAAAAGAAAAAGAAGAAGAAAGTAAAAGTGGTGGAAAAGATGTCTGAATAGTAAAAGCCACTTGAAGCATTATGTCCAGCTAGGAGGAGAAATGAAAACCTTATTGAAAAACATTTTGTTGAGGGAGTAGAACAGAGGTCCCAAACAGAGTACAGAGTTCTGGTACACTTTAGCTGCCACTTGTGACCTCAGTGGTTAGGGTGTAGCCATCTCATCCTATCCTGTCCTGTCCTGTTTTAAGGATATGAGAGATGAAAAGCAGTTTTTGCCACTGACCCCTCTGCTTGCTTGAGTGGGGGAGCACACCTTCAGACATGGCACTGCCTAGTAACTGTCTGCAGCTGTTTACTAATGGCCATTTTAAGCAATGCCATAGATAGTCCTCTCCTAGTTTGTTTTTTTTTTAATGTTTGTAAAAATTAAATCTGCTAAATAAAATGGTATAGAACCTTCTGTGAGTAGAAGAATATAAATGAACCATGTTCACTTGGGAAATCTTATCTCCAGTATCTTGTGAGGGCTGCTCTGTTATCAGATATGGGTCTTGCTGGCTTGGTAGTGTCCATGGTGTTTGGGCTAGCACTCTGTTGTGTACAACAGGATTTATCTAATTCCATTTGGCTACTTGTGTTTGTGGGGGAAGCCAAAGCATTCCTATACCCTCCTGTTCTAATGTTTATTTTCTTTTGAAGAATAGATTTGTTCATTGCTAGGAAAAGAATGTGATTTGTAGCTTTTTAAAAGTATTCCTGTTGGGTTTTCTAACTGATAATCTTAGGCTGGCAGAACAAAAATGAAAATATTTTTATTAAAAAAAAAAAAAAGAACTAGATAGCAAGAAGCCTGAGCCATTAGGCCAAACAGTTTAAATAATATTAGCATCTGCATGTTTATTTGGGTCTGAGTGGCTGTGGGCCCAGACAGGAAATAACTCCAGCTACAGGTCTCTGGACTTCTCTGATGAAAACCTAGATACTAATCCATGTTTATACCAATAAGTCATTAGTATTCATTTTAACACTCTATCCATTTAATAGAAGAATTATGTTAGATTCTCTCATAGAGTCTATGACCTACATAGCCACATAATCTAATCCCCAGTAGCAGTGCCAATCATGGGTTCGATCTGATGTAGTGGACCTTAGATCTAATTAGAAAATGGTTGGTTAGTTTTATAACATTCATGCTACCATTCCACCAGTTGGCATATATTGTCATGCAGTATTCAGACCTGAGTGAGATTGATGATTTTTTTCTTCCTTTTTCTTCCACATTTTTTTAACTTTTTTTGAGAATTATAAGCATGAGTACTGTATTTAAATCAATTCCAGTGTCTCCGAACTCTATTCCTCCCATGCGCCCACTCCCTCTCAACTTTATGATCAATTCTTTAATTATTATTTTACACACATATGTATATACACATACATATATACATTGTGTATATATTAATATAACATGTTAACACCACCGAGTGTTTTGAGTGTGTATGTGTGTGTGTGTGTGTGTTTACCACTTGGGATTGGATAACCTTCCAACATTATGAAAGCTAGTCTGTAAAGATGAAGATTCCAGGGGAGTACCAGCTTGATTGCTCCATGTTCTGTGACTCAAATATGTTATCTATTCAAAAGTAGGCTCTTGCTATCAAGTTTTAGAGAGCAGCTAAGAATACTGGCCACAGTCTGTAATGCAAGGCATTTATGGTACCATACTGGACAATGTCAAAATGAGTGAACCCACTAATAGTACTGAGGTTTTTATTTACTGCCCTGAGGTATCTTGTTGGATATGCTTCCCACATTGAAGGGCAAATGAGCTAAAATTGTGTCATTTGTGTCAAACTATGCAATCTGAAAATTCATAATTCAGCCTACTGCATTTCACATAATTAGGAATGAATAATTTAGAATTGTTTTATTTATTATATATTATACATATACAATATAATGCATATAATTATATATAACTATTTATATATAATTATATATATAATATATATTTATATATAATGCATATAATTATATTTAACTATTTATAGTTAAAAAGCCAAGAAAAAGCCAATCTTTTCAGTGTCTGTGTTTGTGTGTTGTGTGTTTGTGTTTTTACTCATAATACACACTCAGGTTTTAAGAATATGGGCCCTTGTTTCTTGTGCTTTCTCTTGAATTCTTTTACTTCTGTTGGTTTGTTTTGTCTTATTACATTTGTTAGTTTTTGTTTTATATCTTATTATATTAGAATAGATTATTATCCCTTAGAAAACTTATTATTTTCTTTCTAATGAGAGACTGAAGTGTGTGGATCCAGGTAGGAGTAAAGTTGGAGAGGAAAAGGAGAAGTAAAGAAATGGGACACAGTAATCAGGATATATGTTAAAAAAAATCCATTTTCAATAAAACTAAAAACAAATGAAAATATTTCTAAAAAAAGAAATGAAAAGAAGAATATGAGATGCACATAGTTGTGAAATGAGTAATGATTATTTTTGAAAAACAACTCCATATTTGAGAAATTACCTGATCTCAGCATATTTTAAAGCCACTGACAAATCAGTATGGGTTTTCCCAATAAAGCTGGAAATAGACCTACCACTCTACCAGCTACAACATCCTTGGGCATATACACAAAAGGCTATATCCAACTACAGAGAAAGCTGTTCTTCATTGCCCATTATTTCTCTTCAGAGGAGTCAGGGAACTAAAACAGCATAGACATTTATTAACCAATGGATGAATAAAACTTTTAAAAATGTAGTACATTGCCATCATGGAATATTATTCAACTATCAAGAAAATAAAAACTATGAAATTCACAGGTAAATGAATCAATCATTCTGAGTGAAGATACCCAGAACATAGAGAGAAAGACAAATATCTCCTGCTTTCTCTCAGCTGTGGATGTTAGTTTTGAATCTTCACATAAAGTACTTTTCTTTTGGAATATCCATATATCTCAGGGATTTAGTAAGGGGCCATGGGAGGGAGGGTATGTTTTGGGAGGGAAGAGTGAACATAGTTGTATAAAGGAATAAATGAGAAAAATAAAACAGAAAAGTTAAACTGAGGCAATGGATGGGAAGCAGGGTAGGGGAAGGAATAGTCAAGGATAATCAACTCTTAGGGTCTTTTGAAAAGGCTATTACTATGCTCTCTCTCTCCCTCTCTGTATACACACATATATATCGTGCAGTTCAGATGAGTTATTTCATTTTGTTATCATTTTTTTTGTTCCCAAAAGTGGAGTCTCAAGCAGTTACCGGGAAGCAGCAGTTTAATCTATATTAATGTTACTCATGAAATATAAATAAAATAATATAATTATACTACAGATATATAAATAATTTTTATTTGTAGATTACTGAACTTCATAGTGTCTTATTTTTTAAAATTATGTTTTTTTTCACCTCTGTAATAGTCCTGCCAATGTTTGTTGTGTGGATTTTCTGAAAATCACATTTTTGAACATTCACAAGTTTCTGTACTTAAAGCTTGTTATATGGTGAAATACTGGACTTCAATAGATATCAATAAAATTCAATCAAAAATTCATCCATAATAGGCATCAGCAAAATGTGTCCATAAATGCTCATTTTAATGTGGTCATTACTGCTCATTTCTCACTGATGAATAGTTGTGTAATATGCTCACACTGAGATTTTGCAGGGACATTCTAATTACATTATCCATATTATGAGTAATAGTCACATAAAGAATAATGCATTTGAAAGTGAATTTTATGTAATTTATTTATTTTAATATTTGTCATCAAAATGATTTATAGTTATGTTTTTCCCAATTGATTAATTGGGCCAAATAACATTTATCTAATCTAAATGTCCATTTTTATTACTTTGTCTCCTCTTTTTATCATACAATGCAATGTTTTTCATAGTGTGAAACTGTGTCTGACTAATATACTATTAAACATTCATTTTTAAGTAAACTTAATGAGCTAACAAAGCCCATCTGAGCCTGAATACTGGGTATTGCATCATTATTTAACAAGGTTTACAGTATAACTTAAATTTTTATTTAAAAATGAATATCATTACTACAATTATTTCTTTTATTGTTTCATATACTGTAGACAACTGTAGAAAAGAACAAATTTATATGAGTAGAGTTTGTAACATTAACTTTAGTTTTATCTTATGCTGCATTTTCATGTTTTATGTAATTTACATTGAGGGAAAAGCAAAGAAAATGTGCTATAAATCTCATATTTGATATTATTGCTATTGTTATTTTATTGTTGCTGATTATGTTGGAAGTCAGCTCTGAATTTCTAGGTGGGTTTATTTCTAGACTAATGAGCTTGTTAAATATTTTATATAAATTTCTCTCAAATGATGTTTGTCATTTTGAAACATTCTTATTGATTTTAGCAAACTTTTTTAGACCTGTAAGATCATTGGTGGAGATTACTTATATTTTAGTGCTTTCCATGTGTCAGCCCATTGCTTTGTAGTCAGCTTCATTTTATGGAAGACATCTTCTATGAAACATTGCTTGTCAAGTGAGCCTGTGTGGTTTGCATCAATATCTTCTGTGTCTTTATTTTCCATCATTATTTGGTCCTATGATATATCAGGGAACAATTGCTTTGACTTTGAATAAATTGAATGTTTGGTTTGGTTTGGTTTGGTTTTTCAAGACAGAGTTTCTCTGTAGCCCTGGCTGTCCTGAAAGTTATTTTATAGAGCAGGCTGGCCTTGAACTCACAGAGCTCTGCCTTCCTCTATCTCCTGCGTGCTGGAATTAAAGGCATGCACTACCACTGTCTGGCTAAATGTTTTCATATATGGATCAGTGTTTGTCAAATTTCTCTTAATCTATTATTTCTTCACACATCTCTCAGTATCTCTATCTCTATCTTTCCCTGTCTCTCCACTTCTGTCTCTTATTATCCCTGTCTCTCTCACTCTCTGTCCTCTGCCTCATTTTTTTTCTAATTTCAAATCATGAATATTGGGGGACAGTGAAAGCTGTCCATTTGGCTTCTGTTTTTTCTGTGATTTGTATAGTTTATTAGAGCACCCTTTTTGTTTTCTCAACAATATTAAATGATATCTGTTAAATTTTTCAATTCTATTATGGTATTCTCATTTTATTCTATTTATAATGTTCTATCTCAATTTATATTCATTATGATGGGGTATGTTTATCATAATTATATAATCAATGTTATATTTCTACTTTTATCACTCTTGTGCTGGCTACTTTGGATTATTTATCATCTAGTCCCACTCGAATGCAGTTCCTCTTACCTTGTTTATTCACCTGTTAAAAACACTTTTCCTTGAACATTTGTTTGTCCCATAATTACTTGTTGAAAAAAAAACACTGACTAATATGCTGTAATAAATGTAGGTTGGTGATACCTTTTTCTAAATCTCATAAATTAAATGAATAGCTTCTTATATTTTGTACTTTTATGTTTTTATGAATTTGACAGTTGGATAGTATACATTACTGCAGCTCAGATAGTGATGTTGTCATTAAAAGAAAATACTTTGGAGTCCTTCCTTTCACAGATCATGCTTGAGTGGCTACACTTACTTGGGATGGCAGTGGTTTTAACTAAACTATGCTTTTCTTCCCTTGATATGTTACACTCCATGGATTATTCGGCATTGCATATATTACACTAAGCTCCATGGATTGTAAATAGACTACTTTCTACAGAGATCCTATCTTACATTATTCGGATGCAGCTCAATTTAAGCAGGGAGGGTTTTTAAAGTATTTATTGTAGCTGGTTTTGACTATAGTATTCCTTTTCTTAATTATTCCATTCCTGTATCATCCCTGTAAACTGGTTAACTTGTAGTTTATATTTTATTTAGTTGAGTGGTTTGGTATGTGAGAGTACAATTAGGCTTGCACTTCTCCACCATCCATTTATGTCCTGAGAGGGAGCCTCAAAATATCCCCGGATGTGACTTGCCTTACGGACTGCTCTAGATTTCAACATACAAATGTTAAAAGGGATACAGTTAATTATACAGCAACAACAGCAACAGCAACAACAAAAAGGCAGTCATGTAGAACTTTATCTGTCTCTGAATCCTAGTATCAAATTTAAAAAGATTCTTTGGGAAGGCTGGTTCCAATCGTCTGTGTCTTTATTGAGCATCTCCAACAATGTCACTCAACTGTTTATAATACTAAATAGTTTTTTTTTGAGAAATTGCAAATTGAAAATCCTTACTAGATCATTGGCTAATCAACACAGATGCTCTCCTGACATTTTGATTTTTTTTCCATTGTAAGATAATTGGTACAAAATTTTAAGGTCAAGACAAAAACAATTGGAAAGATAAAATTTTACCCAGCATAGTAAAGCAATTGAAGGCACTACCTCAAGCAAAAGGGGAAATACTGTCAATTTCAAGTGTAGCTTGGAAGTGATAGCAGGAGCTTCAAGAGGTACTGTGTCTGGCAGAACATGCTCCTAGTGACAATTTGTCAAATACTTTCTGTCAGAGACCATTCTCTACAACTTGAAAATATCATGACATTTTAGATTGAATTATGAAACTCATTTTCAGCTTACTCTTGGAAATTCTGAGTTTATAGATTGATACAATATATTTCACTTTGTAGTTTTTCTCTGTTGTGTGAATTATGTCAAAATGTATTCAATGTACTAAGATTATCAGTATATTCTAAGTTATTGTCAGTCTTTTCCCTACAATATTATTGTTTCTAGGTCAAAATTATGGTTGGAATGCATTGAACATTCATTTTTGAAAGAATAGTTTAGATAATTAAAATTAGATATGATTTATGTTTTTATTGGTGTTTGCTCATTGAACACAGTGCTGAACTTTATACAGTCATTTTCATTTAAAGGTACCATGTACTTTTATAGTATTGACCCTGGTCCCCATATGTGTATATGAGACATATGTACTGCTAAAATATATATATTGTTATCATATATATATATATAGAGAGAGAGAGACATATATTTCTCTGTGCATGTATCTGTATATAAAATGTATTGTTCACATATGAGAGAAAACATGTAGTATTTGTCTTTCTGAGTCTGGTTTATTTAAGTTAATACTATGGTCTCTAGTTTTATCTATGTTTCTGCAACTATATAATTAGATTATTCTTTATGATAGAATAAAAACTCCATTACTCCTGTTGAGTAGGCCTTAAGTTCAATAAGATCCATGCTGTTTACCAGCAAGATATGAGTGCTACCCCTGCACCTTTATATATTCTACCATGTGGTTACTGTTGTGATTCACAGGTCTCACAGCAGGGTCGAAACTCCTGATGGCTTCCCTTTCTTGGAAACTTGTATAGTACCTGGTTGTACTATGAAAGCTTGTACTCAGGCAGGAAGCTTTGAGGTCAGATCCACACACAGATCCTTTGAAACCTATATCTGAAATCCTTGGTATCTTCAGCAATAGCAACTTATCTTCAACATCTGAGAAGCAACCATGGGCAAGAAGAGTCTATAATTTTTGGAAGTCTCTCAGACTCCATTGAAGGATTTTTCTATGCTTAGTACTGGGGATTTTATTAGTCTATGGCTCTTTGGATTTGTGGTGTGTGTGTGTGTGTGTTATATAAGCCAGAGAACCAGGTAAGTCTTCTGTGAGATTGTATCGCTTAGAAATAACAGTGAAGCTTCACCAATCCCATTGTACTGCATCGATAAAATTATATCATGCCCCCCCAGGTATTCTCCAATCTCTCAAGTGACACCTTCCTCACTTGAGCTGATGCCCTCTTTTTTTGATAGTTGTGTATGTGTGTGTGAAATAAATTTTATTTCCTTTATATGAAAATTTCAACTTTCCCAAGCACCATTTACTTATATTGGCTTTTGTCCAATGTATGTTTTAGCATCTTTGACAACAAAACAACAACAAAAAACACACAAAAACTACAATACTTAGCCATGAAAGTGTATATTTTATGTCTGGGTCCCTTATTTTTAATTCCCTCTACCTATGGTTTTAAATCTAATAGATTTTCTTTTATGAAATTGAGTGATATGTTTGATGCATACTATATGCTTCCTTTGTTCATTTGGATCCATTATTCTCTTCCATATATTAAAGTAAATGCAATTATTACAATATTCAATCATTTAACTTCTTCTTGTGATACATAGATGACCCTTTATTTTGGTTCTAAAATGTCAGATAATTAATTTTAGTGGACATAGCTTAAATACAAAATGGAACTAAAAACCTCTCAAGAATTGTGAAAATTAACTATGATAAAATCTATAAAAAAGTATTATATACATGTTGGTATTACCTGAGGTTAGTAAATACATCCACTTCTAATCAGTATTATCATCGACTGCATTCTGATCAGTTCCCATTTGCTATGTCAGTGCTATAGAGTTTGATTTTAATTTGAGTATGATTACACATTGCTTTGAGATAATGCTCTTGTGTACTGTAAAGATTTGTCACTCAAATTGGTTTAATAAAACACTGATTGGCTGGTAGCCAGGCAGGAAGTTTAGCAGTGGGACCAGACTAGGAGAATTCTGATTAGAGGAAGGGCAGAAGTCGGGATTTCCAGCCAGATGCAGAGAGAGTGAGATGAGAATGCAGCGCTGAGAAAAGGTACCAAGCCACATGGCTAAACATAGATATGAATTATGGGTTAATTTCAGTGTAAGAGCTAGTTAGCAATAAGCCTGAGCTATCTGCCAAGCATTCATAAGTAATATTAAGCCTCAGACTCAATTATTTAAGAAGCAGTTGCTGGGTATTTGGGGGTTGCTGGCAGGACAGGTAGCTCCACTTACAAGACATAATTCTTTTCTTTTATAAGAGATAGTCTCACTATGTAGAATTGGTTGACCACAGAACTCAATTTGTAAATTGGGCTGACACATACTCACAGATTATATATATATATATATATATATATATATATATGATAGATAGATAGATAGATAGATAGATAGATAGACGATAGATAGATAGATATAGATATACAGATATGTATACATATATATGACATAATATAATGTGGCAAGAGTCTGATCTTCTGGTTGTTACAATCTATCCATCCCCTCTTCAGCTATATTTCTTGAGCCTGAGGTGTAGGGTTGTATTATAAATGAATCACTTGGAACTGACACCACACATTCAGTTTTTCTTTTCATTTTGACCTGTTGTGGCTTACTGTAATCATTTCAAAAGAAGAAATAACAATACCTGAGAGATATTTCAAAATATTCAAAATTGTTAGCAATTTAGCAAATTCAACTTAAAATTGTTTTGAAATTTAATCTTATCCCTTTGAGAATTGCTAAGATCAAGAAGACAACCAGCAATAAATGCAAGCTAGTATGTGCAGAAAGGAGAACCTTCATTAGATAGGTTCTAAACTGATGCAGCCACTATGAAAGTCGGTGTGAAAAATTCACCAAAAATAAAAATATGTCTACCATAGAACCCAGCTATAGAAACTTAAGCTATAGAAACTCCTCAACATATGCACAAAGTACTTGACATCTTATTCTACAAATATTTTTTCACCCTTGATCATTGTTACTTTGTTTGTTTACAATAGGCAAGATATTGAGACAACTTAAATATTTTTCTGCTGTGGGAGATTTGTTCATACAGTTATTCCTTTGTGTCAATAAAGCTACTTTCAATCAAAGGACAAAGTCAGTGACTGGCTGACCTGGATTAAACATAGATTTCTGGAGGACTAATGAGTCTTGCTAGAGAGGACAGGAAGAGAGGAGAGAGAATTTCTGGGGGATTTCTGAAGGAGGTGGTCAGGAAAAACATGGGAAGAGGGTCAGTCCATCAACTCTGTGCTATTCTTGGATTTATCAGGCCTTTATCTCAGTTTCTGACTCCCTAATTTTTATTATACTGGAACAATTTAGATATTCAATATATCTTTCACCTGATAAGTAGATAATAAAAATGTGGTACATATACACAATGAAATACTATTCAACTGTAAAGAAATAAGAAATCATAAAAATTGAGGTAGATGGGTAGAAGTAAAAAAAATATAGTGAATGAGGTTACCCAGACTCAGGAAACAAATGTGTGTTTACTTGTATTTGTGGTTCCTTCTTCAGAACTTTAGATGTAAACTCATTACCTGGAATAACAGCAGATACATAGAAAATATAAAGTGACAATAATAGGGAAAAGGAGCTCTAGAGGGAGGTATAGTTGGACAGCTGTGATATACAGGAATAAATGGGGAAAAAACTCCAAGAGGACCTTACCAGATGAGTGAGATGGAAGACAACATAGGAACAGAAGGAGAAGAAGGACCAGATATTTGTAAGAATTTTAGGAAATGCCAAAAACCAAATTATTCATGTTCATATATAATTACATATTTGAGTCTATACATACATGTGTCTATGTGTGTGTATATGTATAGTTTAAATGCAGTTATGCCACTGGTGATAATGAGACTCTTCTCAAGAACCATAGGGTAAGAAAAACTCAATGTCAGTCATGGAAAACATCCTATTGAATTTTTATTCAGGGTTCGAGAGACTATCAAAATAATAGAGACTATTGGCATTGCCTTTGGTTGCCTCCAAAAATTAAAGTTAAAACTCTGCTGCTGAAGACACCATACTGGAACTGACCTAAAATTCTCCTTCCTGAGAATGAGCTTTGATAGTACTAAAAGGTGATGTGCAAATTGCCAAGTGAAAAAGACACCCAATATTCTTACCAAGGTGTAATGACTACCAATAACAGTGATTAGAATGGCAAATATCACCAAAGATACAATAATGGCAGAATAACCAAAATAACCAGAAGCTATCTAATTGAATTTATGAGCCATTGAATATGAGGAAATTCATGCCAGGCACTGCAAACCTAGCCTATTGCCCATGTCTGATAAGGTCATTGATTGTAGAAGAGAAACAAATACTACCAACCTCAGAAAACCAGTATAATATCTATTTACATTCTAAATACTTACCTTTATATATTTTCATACACAGACGTGTATTTTGAGGTCTTTTAGAATTTTGATACGTATTTTAATGTACTAATATATTAGATTCAAACACTATATTAGCTACGGTCTTAGTTAGGGTTTCTATTCCTGTGAAGAGGCACCATGACCACAGAAACTCTTATATAAAAGGAAAACATTTAATTGGGCTAGCTTACAATTTCAAAGGTTTAGTCCATTAACTTCATGGCAGGATACAGTGGCATGCATGTAGACATTGTGGTAGAGAAGTAGCTGAGAGTTCTATATAATGACACACAGGCAACATGAAATGCATGGTTTCACTAGGTGTAACTTGAGCACAGGAGATCCAAAGCCCACCAAAACAGTGATAGACCTCCTCCAACATGGCCACACCTACTCAAACAAAGCTACACCTCCTAATGTTGCCACCCCTATGGGGGCCATTTTCTATAAAACCACCACAGCTACCACAATGTTGATCTAAAAAAATTAACAAATATCATTGTGTGTGTGTGTGTGTGTGTATGTGTGTGTTTGGGTCTGTGTAAGATAATTTGCTTAAGATAATATTCATCAAATTCAGACTAATGTATGAAAAAAGATTTTTGAAATTTACTATTGAAGGGTATAATTTATTCTTAAGATTCTGAGATGTCTGTATTTAGGTTTTGAAGTCAAAAAAAAAGAAAAAGAAAAAAGAAAAAATTTATAATAATATCAAACCATTCAAGTCATCTAGAGTTCAATATGTGTCTAAGTGCCTTTTCATGCGTTTCTTTCTTTTCCAGATCATATTTTAAGTCCATGGTTCACAAAACAAGAAATATTACTACCTGTACACCAAACACACCCAACACAAGAAGTATTTATTTTTTTTAAAGAAAAATGAAACATTTGTAGTGAAAAATGTTGGGTGCCAGATATAACATGAATCGCTAAATGGTTTTATTAATAAAAAATCTGGAGACAGATATTGGGGTGAAAGAAAGACCAAAATTAAAACTACAAATAAATGATATTTTCTTGGACGGTCTTATACACACAGGTGCAGACATCACAGTTGCACTGGAATCTTGGTATCCCAATTGGCCTCTTCAGGAGGTAAATGTTCACCTGTTAGGGATTGGAACATTATCTCAAGTGAAATAGAGTGTGAGCTGGGTCGAATGAATAGGGCCAGAAGGACAGAGAGGAAAATTAAAGCCACATGTGCCTAAACAGCTATGAACCTATGGGGATATGGATTGACTAAAGCAAAGGAATACCCAGATTAACTTCCTCCAATCTCAGAAACAAAACATAT
>CABHPQ010164032.1:0-46819 GCA_902168405.1 Peromyscus aztecus
ATTTGAACAGAATCATGCTTCTGGATAATGGCAGAAGAAGAATTTGCATTTTCTTTGGGATATCATCCTTGGTTGGTTGCCCTTTCTCTAGTGGATGGCATTACCTACACACATCCTGGCTGTACAAGTTGAACTCTGTGATAAAATAAAATAGAAATGATATTGATAAAAGCAATTGGGGAGTTCTTGAAGGAATTATTGGTTAAATACATCATGTGCATGTAGGGGAATCTTAAGGAATAAATAACAAATTTTCAAAAATAAATAAATACTTTTATAAATAAAATCTTACTTTTACAATTGATATTGAATATTAGATAAACAGATTACTAGAATTATTAAAGTTTTTGTTTCTTCAGTGAATTTAAACTGGAATAAGTTGCAAAATGCATACATGTATACATATATCATAATCAAATAATAAGATATATAATGTTATACATAAAAAGTAATTTATAGCAGAATTATTTAAACAAATAATCAGATAATGAATACTTGAATAAGTATAATATGCATTATTTTATTACATATATCTAAAACTTTATGATAAAATGTTACAGTTACTAGTCAACTCACATAGCATTGTCTGATCAAATGAGATAGAAAAGACCTTTACTCTCCTAGAAGAGTTGGGCAATTTCAAGAAAATGTAACACATTTTTGCCCAGTTAAAGTAATATTCAGCATTTCTCCCTTTTTGTCTAAATAAAAATGATGGTTTTAACTTTAACATAGTAAGACTATATGCTATAAGAACAGTTACCAAATAAGTATTACATTTACAATGGTCAGTCCATTTGTATATGGCAAATTCAATAAAACTATTTTATTATTTATCCTTTCTGCATGAATCCAAAATTTTGTACCTAATTTACTTTCTATCATAACTAAGAAAAACTGTAGTATTGGTGTAATTACTAAGGCCACTCCACGTAGTTAAAAGAAGATTTATTTAGTGGGTAACTTACAAATGAAGGAATAAGTAGGTGGCGGGTTCTGGAAAAGACACAGCGCAGTCCAGCGGTGTTCTCTGGAGAACTCTCCTCGGTCTACCTCTCGCGTCCAGGTCCAGGAAACAAGAGAGCGCCACACGTCCCGATCTCAGGTCTTCAGGCCCTCCCTTGGCCCCGCCTTGTAGGCGTGATAGTTACGGAAGCCTTATTGGGGATTGGAACTTCCAGACCAAAGCTGGAATGGCTGCCCACTACATCTCCCCCTTTTTGTCTAAATAAGAAAGTTCTAACTTAATACAAGATTATATACAAAGGAATGGTTATCAAACATTGTCCAGGAGGAATGAAGGATAATGACCTATATAAGATGGAACTACAATCAATGCAAACAATATCAAACAAGGAACACATACTAAAATCCAGAGAAGTATAGAACATAGGTAAATGGCATGTTACAAAGATCATTCCAAAAGGTATCCTATCCTAAAGAACCTGAATTTAATACTTAATATGTTCTATCTAAGATATTATATATACTAAGTTGTAACTATAACTGCTAGTCTTCAATCCCATCAAAGACCTGAGAAGGAATATAATGGTACCTGAGAAATAGTAGATGGATGCAAGCAACTTTCGGGAATCTTGCAAGAGTAGACCGAGACAGCTGATAGCCTGGACAGTCACCTAATGTTTTTCAGCATTGTTGGTGCATTCAAATTGGCTACAGGCCTAGAGTATCTGACAGACCATTTTCAGAAGCAGGAATTCTGAAAGGCCATCTTACCCTGCCTTGGCAGAGTATAGTGGTCGCTTTCCTTGTATCCCGCTTGTCCAGAAAGGACAGCATTGCATTCAGGTAGGTGGAGCAGGAGACTGCCTGGAGCCGCCACCAGAACAAGCAAGATGTAAGGTACCAGTAGCCATGAGCCACGTGGCAAAGTATAGATTAATAGAAATGGGCTAAATATAAGAGTAAGAGCTAGACAATGATAGGCCTGAGCTAATGGCCAAGCAGTTTAAATAATATAAGAGTCTGTGTGTTTATTTTGTAAGTGGGCTCTGGGACTGGCAGGACTTTGTAGCTGGAGACTGGCGGGACTTGGGAGCTGGAGAGAAGCTCTCCAGCAACACTGTAGCTATATCTATCTAGTTTTCACTCCCATCAAAGATCACAGATGGATAAAATATTACCTGAATAAACAGAAAGTACCGTGCAAGCCACTTTCAAAACTATAGAAAAGACAGACAATTTATGGTCAGTCACCCAAGGTTCCTCTGCAACATTGGGGCATCCATCTTCAGCCTTTAGGTCTATAAAATCTGGGAGACTTTTCTATGAAGCAGCAATTTTGAAGTAGTATCCCACCTTATCTTGGCAAAGTTTGGCAGTCTTTTTCCCTTGTGTCTAGCTTGTCCAATTTGTACAGCATACTGTCAGCAGTCAAGGCAAGGACAGTTTCTTGCCTAAATGACTAGCTTTGCCATAATGAAAGTAAACTCCATATGGAGGTATTTTGATGACCATATCTGTTGGAGCCTGCTGACAGTCAGCTGGGTAGCTGGGTTCAGGCATGCAGATTGTAGGGACAATGAAGAAGACAGAAAGGAGTCAAGAGGACTGCCAGTCAATGCTGGACAGCCCTGAGTTTATATACAGTTTTGAAGGACAGAGGTAGAACAATGCACAGCACAGGCATTCAACCACTGTCTATCCTGCCTTGCATCAAGGAGCAGGCAGTTTCATTTTCTATCTCAATGTACCTCCAGTTGGCATCAGCAGTCTGTGTCTAGCTAGATAGTGTGTCCCTTCCCGTGGGCTAATCAGGACTTTCTCACAGCCTTGGAGCAAACAAGCTTGAACTCTATTGACTCAGAATAGACTTCAGATTGAAACTGGGAAACTGACTCAGGTGTGGGCTTCCACACATATCCTTTATTTGAAGTAAGTTGGTGCTGCCAGAAGCAAACATGTCTCATTGTCAATGAAAAATCCTATGTTTATAAAACATCCTATATGTCCTATTCTGCAGGTCTTTGAAGTGTTTGAAGACCATCTATCTATACAAAATAAATCTCCATATATTCTTGAAAACATACCCAACATAACTACGTGTTTAATTGTTACAGATAACTAACTACAAACCTTCTTTTCATACTTATCCTAAAAGGTTTATAATAACAGCTTTCAAGGACTAGATCTTGACTTCAAAAGTTAAAATGAACTGCAAAGGTGCAATGCCTTAAATAAGAGTAGAAACATATATACTGTATGTTGTAACAAAAATAACCTTAAATTTGTATCAGTATACAAAAATCCCTTGAAAAGGAGTAGAAACATATATACAGTATTTTATAATAAAAAAACCTCAAATTTACATCAATATAGAAAAATACATAGCAATGTAAAATACCTGAGATGAACAGTTGGTTTTTAAATTGAAAGTAGATTAAATAATCTACCCTCTTATCCTGTTGTTCCTATATCCTCCTATTTCTTTTAAGAAAAATATCCTTTAATCTAAACTCCCTTGCTTAGTTTCTTCTCTGACAATGACCAATAATAATTTGCAACCAACTCCACCAAATGATGACAAACATCTATAAACCACTGAATAACCAAAACCATCCACCCTACCCCTGGGGAATGTGTACATTATTTCCTATTGTCTGGGGGTGATGATATCTTTAGGGAACCCTGGGAAAACAGAATAGTCAAGTCCTGGGAAAACTAGTGGTAACCTTTGTTATCCAGTCTCAAAACTGTTCCCAGGCAGAGGGATTAGTATATATATATGTCACCTGTCATGTACTTTTTCTTGATATATTTCTTTTTGTCAGTAGCCAAGATTTTCAGGAGGTCTCCCCTAACCAAACCTGATCTCTATTAATCTTGAAAAAACCATAACCTCTTCCCCAATACAATACATTTTCTGAATTCTATTTTAAAGGTGAGTCATCCCTAAAGCATCTAGGTTGCTTTAATTCAGCAGTCACTTAGTCAACACAACATCATACAGGACCCAGACACCCTGTGTATTACTCATTTTTATATGGCTTATTCTTTTTACATTGCTTTACTCCCTCTTTAAAGACTATTGCTTTAAAACTATGTGTTCCTATGACTGTCTATACTAATTTTCTTTTCTTTCTTAAGCCTATACACAGTTTTAAACACACTGTAACTTGTTAAGAGTTTTTTTTTCCATCTATAATTGTCTTCACTGTGTATCTATATACTTTTCTGACCATGTGAGCCAAACCTTAAACTACTAAGCAGCTTTGTACTGGCTACTGGATTTGCCCTGCCCAGGTTAGTGAAAGCTGAGCTTAATGTTGTGAGCCTGTTCAAGAGCTACATTCAACAGGGAACTGTTCAACTGCCCAAGCTCGAGGAACTGCACTGTGGCAGGTGTTTTTACTCATTTTCTCTTTTTACTTAGTGTAAAAAAGACTGTTTGTGTGTTCTGCTTTATGTCAGAGCCTCTTAAAGGAGCCACATCATTTTTTTCTTTTTCTTTCTTTCTTTCTTTCTTTCTTTCTTTCTTTCTTTCTTTCTTTCTTTCTTTCTTTCTTTCTTTCTTTCTTTCTTTCTTTCTTTCTATTTTTCTTTCAGCTTTCTCAGGCCCTATGTGAAATTTAGGCCCTATGTTGGAACAACAAATGTAGTAGTCTTTCTTTTGGGCCACCAGCAAGTTCCTAAACCAAGCCATGGAGACATAGTTTTAGTTATGAATGCTCAGTCTTATCTTCTGCTTGTCCCACTAGCTCTTATAAATAAATTAACTTGCTTCTCTTCATCTATGTTTTACCTTGGGGCCTTTTACCTTTCTTTCATTCTGTATGTCTTTCTTATTTCCTCTGTATCTGATGGCTGTTGCTGCCTGACTCCTGGCCGCAGGTTTCTTCCTTTCTTTCTCCCTGGTTCTCTATTCTCTCTCATTCTCCTTTCTCTTCTTTTCTCTCCCCCTACTTATTCTCTATGCCCACCAGACCTAGTCATCCCTCTATTGGCCAGTCAACTGTTTATTGGACCAATCAGGTGCCTTAGGCAATCAAGGTAAAATAGCAACATATCCTTACATAATTAAACAAATGCAGTATAAGCAGAAGTAACACATTTTACCTAGTTAATTGCAGCATAAACAAATGTAAAATCTTTACATAGTTAAAGTAATATTCTGCAATAAAAACAAATGCAACCCATCTTTGCCTAGTTAAAGTAATATTCCACAACACATTATGTGTGGTGCCATCACTGGGCTGTGTTCCATAAGAAAACAGGCTAAGCAATTCATGATGAGCATACTTGGCATTCCTATATGACCTCTACATCAGCTCTTTTGTCTAGGTTCCTGTCGTGCTTGTGTTCCTATCCTGACTTGCTTCACTGATGAAGAGTAAAGTGGAGGTGTAAGTCAAATAAATTCTTCTTCCCCAAGTTGATTCTGGTTATGGTACTACCTAACATCAATAGTAACCCTGACTAGGACAATCCTTGTCAATATGGCTTTAATTTAATGGAAATTGTTCTCACCAGAAAATAAAACTTTAATATGGTTTCAAAGTCCCTTACCCAATCCCCAGAAATCCATTGGTGACTAGTTCTAGGAGGTCGAACATGATGCACAATTCTTTCTCAAACATAGAAGATTGCTTTTTTTTTCACTGCTATTGGATAAACATTAATGCTAATAATAAGTTTATTTTCCTTGTGAAAATTCTATTTACATGTATTGTACTCTTAATTGAAATAGATTATATTATCTAGTCAAATGTGTTAGCCCTTATCAGAGGTTTAAACAGACCTTTTTTTTATTATTTTCTAACCTTTACTACTTGTCTTCAATTAATTTAGATTTTTCCAAGTCTAAATTATATGATAAAATATCATATAGGTATAGGAAATGGTCTCATATCTCAGTCTCAAATATTGACTTAACACTCTAAAAGTTCTCATTCATCCTCAGGGAAAACTTTTAAAAAATTCAAATAAGTGTAGTTAACTTCCCGTCTATAGAACAATGTATTCATTATTTTCCCAAAGCTATTGCCATAAATTTATTACAGGACATTCACAAGAATTCCAGCATTCTCAATATTCTGATTCAAAAACAAAATACAACAAAGTAAAACACATATCGGGACTTTGGACACTCTTACCCAAACCACCCACATGGTTGGGAGAATTGTAACTCCAGTACAAGTTATTCTAAAATCATTTGTTATCAGTCAGCTCCTAAGAAAGCACTTATGCAATAATGATAGTGAGGGATAAATTTCAAGAGATTTCTCTGCTGGGATGGTCAGTAATCAAAATTATTGAGACAGAATCCATCCACAAAAGGATGATTGCCATAATTGTAATTGCTCAGTGTTTCAAAAGTGTTGAACCCAAGGCCCTAAAATGACACTTTATTCACAACTCAGGTATCTGTTCATGGCCTCACACAACGAGGTTGATTATTTTTACCTAATTATTTCTCATCTCGCTTGTCAAGTGCCTACTTGCAAACCTCTCTTAGAATTACCAGTCTGATCACATACACAGCGTGTCCTTCAGAGCCAGAAAGGACATGAAGTCAAGTGAAGTCATTGCAACTACTTTGACCATTTTAATGTCACAATGCCTTTTATTCTATCTACAATCTTCACACTGAACATTAACTTTGGTTGTGCAAACTTTACATATGTTTTATATTATTCATGTGACACTATACCTTGTTTTAACTCTCTTTATTTAATGAACATTCTTGACTGTCCTGGAACTCACTCTGTAGAACAAGCTGGTCAAGATTGGTACACAGAGAAATCCTGTCTTCAAAGAATAAAATTAGAAAGTATTAGTGATTTCCTGGTGCTGGTATAGAAGGAAAGATGGAGAGATTACAAAAGAGACACACAAAAATATTTGGAGATAGTGGAGAAATTCATGATCTTAATTGGGGTGACATTTTCATGGATGTACATATGTCAAAATTCAATACATTAAAATTATATTAAAAATAAATTTTCTCCCATCCTAATCTCAATGTCCCTCACTCATAGAATTCCTCCTCTCTCTCATAGACTGGACTCATGGAGCTCAGCCTGGTGCCTGGCAGTAGATCTCTGCATCTGTTTCCATCAGTCACTGGATGAAGGCTCTATGATGACAGTTAGGGTATTCAGCCATCTTATCAACAGAGTAGGTCAGCTCAGGCACCCTCTCGACTATTGCCAGTAGTCTATGTTGGGGTCATCCTTGTAGGTTCGTAGGAACTTCCCTAGCACTCTGTTTCTCCCTATTTCTATGATGTCTTCATTTATCGTGGTATATCTTTCCTTGTTTTCTCACTTTGTCCCTGTTCCAGCTCTAACCTCATGCTCCCCTATATTCTCATTTCTCATCCCTTGCCCTCCATTACCCTCCCTCACTCCCAGTTTCCCCATGGAGATTTCATCTATTTCTCCTTTGCTGGGAGATCCATGAGTCTTTCCTAGGGTCCTCTTGGCTAGCTAGCCAAACCAGTGGACACACGTGAAATGTTGACCAATAGGTGAGGAGCCCCCATGGTACTGGACTAGGCTCTCTGGATAGGCGAGACAGTTGTTTAGCTTGAACTTTTTAGATGGCCCCCAGACAGTGGGATTGGGACCTATCCCTGGAACATGAGCCAGCTTTTTGGAGTCTAATGCCTATGGTGGGACACTATGTGCAGCCTTGGAGGAGGGGCTTGGACCTGCCTCAACTGAAATGCCCCAAGATCTGCTGACTCCCCATTGGAGACCTTGCCTTGGAGGAGGTGGGAATGGGGGGTGGGTTGTGGGGGAAGGCTGGGGGTGGAAGGAGGGAGGACAGGGGAATCTGAGGTTGATATGTAAAATGAAAAGAAAATCTCTTAATGAAAAAAATAAAACACATTCGCCGGAGTTGAGTTTTTTGGGAGGGTGATCAGAATGGATCTATTTGCATTCTTCTAAATACTGACATCCATTTGATCAGAAACATTTGCTGAAGATGCTATCTTTTTTCCATTGTGTATTTCTGACTTAATTATAAAAATCAGGTGTAGATATGTGTGAGAATTTATGTCTGGGTCTTAAATTTTTTTTTATTGATCAACATGTCTGTTTTGATGCAAATATCATGTTGTTATTTTATTACTATAGCTTTGTAGTTCGGTTTGAAATTGGGAATGGTGAGATCTCCAGAAGTTCTTTTCTTGTTCAGGATTATTTCAGCTGTCCTAGAAGATTTATGTTTTCATATGTACCTGATAATTTTCCTTTCAAATTCTGTGAAGAACTGTATTGAGATTTTGATGGGGACTTCATTGAGTCTGTAGATTGCTTTCAATAGAAAGGCCATTTTTTACTATATTAATTCTACTAATCCATGACCACAGGAGATCTTTCTATATTCTGATATTTTCTTCAATTTTTTCTTCAGATATTTGAATTTTTATCATACAAATCTTTCATTAGGTTGGTTTGAATTACCCCACAATATTTCATATTATTTGAAGTTATTATTATTATTTTTTTTTTTTTTGATTTTTCGAGACAGGGTTTCTCTGTGTAGCTTTGCGCCTTTCCTGGAACTCGCTTGGGAGACCAGGCTGGCCTCGAACTCACAGAGATCCACCTGGCTCTGCCTCCCGAGTGCTGGGATTAAAGGCGTGCGCCACCACCGCCCGGCTTGAAGTTATTATGATAGGTCATGTTTCCTTGATTTTTTTCTCAGATCATTCGTCATTTGTATATAGGAGGGCTATTAATTTCTGAGAATTAATTTTGTATCCAGCTATTTGCTGAAAGTTTGTATCAGCTGTAAGAGTTCTCTGGTAGAATTTTTAGTGTTACTCATGTATGCTAGAACATTAAAGAACTAAGCATAGGACCAAATACACTAAAACTGATAGAAGAGAAAGTTGGGAATAGCATTGAACTCATGGGCACAGGAGAAGACTTTCTGAAGAGAACACATTAGCACAGGCACTTAAGATCAATAATTAATAAATTGGACCTCATGAAACTACCAATCTTTTGTGAAGCAAAGGACAACATCTGTCAGAAAGATCAGCAGTCTACAGAATGAGAAAAGGTTTTTAAAATTCCACATCTGATAGATGACTAATATCCAAAGTAAATAAAGAGCTAATAAAACTAGATATCAAAAAATAATCCAATTAAAAATGGGGTACATATCTAAAAAGAGAATTTTCAATAGAAGAAACTCAAATGCTGAGATACCCTTAAAGAAATGTTCAGTGAAACTGGATTTATGTTGAGGTGTTTGATCCACTTGAACTGGAGTTTTGTGCATGGTGACAGATATGGATCTATTTGCAATCTTCTGCATGTTGACTTCCAGTTATGCCTTGATAGAAGAGAAAGTAGGAAATTGGCACAGGAGACTACTTCCTAAACTTCCTAAATATAACACCAGTAGCACAGACACTGAGAGAAACAATTAATAAATGGGACCTCCTAAAACTGAGAAGCTTTTGTAGAGCAAAGGACATGGTCAGGTCTATAAGACAAAACGACAGCCTACAGTATGGGAAAAGATCTTCACCAACCCCACATCTGACAGGGGGCTGATCTCCAAAATGTATAAAGAACTCAAAAAGCTAGGCTTCAAAGTACTGAACAATCCAATTAAAAAATGGGCTACAGAGCTTAACAGAGAATTCTCAAAAGAAGAATCTCAAATGGCTGAAAGGGATTTAAAGAATTGCTCAACATCCTTAGTCATCATGGAAATGCAAATCAAAACAAGTCTGAGATAACCATCTTACTTACACCTGTCAGAATGGCTATGGTCAAAAACACTGAAGACAGCTTATGCTGGAGAGGATGTGGAGTAAGGGGAACACTCCTCCACTGTTGGTGGGAATGCAAACTTGTACAGCCACTCTGGAAATCAGTATGGCGGTTTCTCAGAAAATTGGGAATAAGTCTTCCTCAAGACCCAGTTATAACACTCTTGGGCATATGCCCCAGGAATGCTCAATCTTACCATGAGGACACATGTTCAACTATGTTCATATCAGCATTATTTGTAATAGTCAGAACCTGGAAACAACCTAGATGACCCTCAACTGAAGAATGGATAAAGAAAATGTGGCACATATACACAATGGAGTACTACTCAGCAGTAAAAAACAATGATATCATGAAATTTTTAGGCAAATGGATGGAACTAGAAAATATTATCTTGAGTAAGGTAACCCTGACTCAGAAGGACAAACATAGTATGTACTCACTCCTAAGTGAATACTAGATGTGAAGGAAGGGATGGCCAGACTGCAACGCACAACTCCAGAGAGGCTAGCTAACAGGGAAAGACCCTAGGAGGGACACATGGATGACCCTGTGAAGGAGAAGTGGATGAGATCTACATGAGTGGACTGGGTATTGGGGGTTGAAGAGGGCAAGGAGTGGGGGATGAGAACATAAGGAAATGTGAATGTCAAGCTGGAATAGGGACAGAGTGGGAGGGCAGGGAGGAAGATACTATGATAGATGAGGACATCATGGGAATAGGAAGAGGCAGGGTGCTGGGGAGGCTCTCAGGAGTCCACAAGGATGACCCCACCTGGCTCTGCTGGCAGTGGTCTAGAGGATGCCTAGACTGGTCTACTTTGGTGACTGGTCTAGCGAATAACCTAGTTGTCATCATAGAACCTTTGTCCAATGACTGGTGGAGGCAGATGCAGAGATCCAAGGCCAGGCACCAGGCGGAGCTTTGGGAATCCAATTGATGAGAGAGAGGAGGGATTTTGCAGGTGAGGGATGTCGAGATCATGATGGGAGGACTTGCAGAGATGACCGGCCACAATAGTGGAAGCCCATGAACTGTAGACTAGTGGCTGTGGAGCCCCCATGGGACTGGACTAGGCCCTCTGGATACAGAAGAAGGTTGTTTGGCTCGAACTGTTTGCGGGGGGCACCCAGGCAGGGAGATTGAGATCTGTCCCTGGTCTATGGCCAGGCTATTGGAATCTGGTGCCTGTGATGTGACACCTTGCACAGCCTTGGTGCAGTGGGAAGGGGCTTGGACCTCAGTGTGTTGGGCTCTGCTAACTCCCCATTGGAGACCTAGATTTGGGGGATGTGGGCATGCAGAGTGGCTTGGGAGAGAGGGCTGGGGGTAGGAGGAGGGAGGAGGGGGGATCTGTGGATGGTATGCGGAGTGAGTAGAAAATTTCTTAATAAAGAAAAATGAAAAAAAAGAAATGTTCAACTTCCTTAGCCATCAAGGAAATGCTAATCAAACCACTTGAAGAGACCATCTTACACTGCCAGAAGGGCTAAGATCAATAAAACTTGTGACAGCTCATGCCGACAAGGATTTGGAATAAGAGTGATACTCATCCATTGCTGGTGGCAGTGAAAAATTGTACAGCTATTATGTTAATCAATATAGTAGTTCCTCAGAAAGATGGGAATCAATGTACCTTAAGATACAGCTATACTATTTGGGCAGATACTCAAAGGATGCATCATAGTACTATATGGAAACTTGCTCAACCATGTTCATTGTTGCTCTATTCATAATACTCAGAAATTGGAAACAACCTAGAAATCCATCAACAGAATATTGGAAAGAAAATGTAGTGCATTTCCACAATGGAAAATACCTTAGCTGTTAAAAAAAATGGCATCATGAACTTTGTAGGCAAAAGGATAGGAAAGAAAAAGTTATTCTGAATGAGTTAACCCAGATCCATAAAGATAAATATGATCAGGGCTTTATTCAGCCATTATCAGAGGGATTTCCACCTGCAGCAGATGGGACAAATACAGAGAATCACAGCCAGGCATTATGCAGATAGAGATATCTTGGAACACATAGCTCTAAATGAGATACCTCCATCAACTCCCTTCCCTCAGAACTGGGCAGTAACTATGCCTTCCTGGGCACGGACATATAAAGATCTGTTGGCCCAGCTCAAATGCTCTTCTGAGAATTGATCACATTTCAATCTGTCCCTTGGAAGCTCTTCTCTTCATTCTAATTTGCTAATTTTAATCTGCTGTGAGCTGGAAAACACAAATAGCTATGTGCATTTTGGGAATAAGTGGAGTATGTAAACATGCTGAGTATTCTTATATAGCTAGAGTTTTGGGGAATGAATTTCATAAAATAATCAGACAACACATTCTAACTTCATATTCAAAAAATCACTGATTCCAAAATTCAATAGAATTACTTTAAGTTTTCTAAACGACTATTACCAGGTACCTTTCCTCTAGTCTCAAACCTTCTGATTTTCTAGAATTGAACAGCACCTCATCATCACTATTCAAAAATCTTAAGTTGCTTCTCAACCTTATCTGGTGAAGGTGGTGAATATCACTGAGCTGATACATGACATTTTAGTAGCTATAAATGCAGAAAAATGTTAAGTAGCTCCAAGAATCGGGACAGAGTTTTAGACTTAGATACTTTTCAATAATGGGGTAAAATAAAAAGTGTACCAAAAGAGAAATGTAAGCACACATTGCACAGTTCACCTCACCAATGTGGGGAGATGACCAGGACAAGAGAACAGATATTTTATCATATAAGCTATATATTTTTGTTTTAATGTGCTTTTTGACAGGACATTTGATGGACAGAACTGGTCTCAGAATTTGCAAGACTCTGCATCAGAATTTTGAGAGCTGGTAATATAGACATGAGGCACAGCATATGACTAAAAGAGTTTCACATTTGACTAAGACTGAATTTTTTTTTTCAGTCTCATCCAAATATTTGCTAGTCCAGGAAGCTAGGTTAGTTTTGTTATTGGTACTTAGTAAACCAGGACAATGCAATCAACAGTTCACTTTAGTGCAATTTAACTTCTAATATGTAAAATATAAGAAAGTGAACAAACTTTTCTCAAGGAGAATTGTGATAGGGAGAAAAGCAACAAAGAACTGACATTAACTATTCAAAGTAAACGTGTCTGGGCTGTACAGCAGTACACTTTGTACACTTTGACTGGGGCTAAAGAAAGTGCTCACCATAAGGTCAGAGAGGTGGGGAGAATTGTTTGAGTGATAAACTGCTCATGAAATTTCAGTCTAGCTCTCCTTGGTGACCTCCCTGATTGGGGAATGGAGTAGGACACTTCAGAAAATTGTAAACAGGCACAGATCTTCGATCTCCTCTTCAAATTTCATGATACGCCAAAATATAGAGAAGTTGTGAATGGAAGCAAAAAATAAACCTAACAATAAGAATTAAAGAGCAAATCTAATAAAAAGACAGATCTTTATATTATAGAGACAGACTGAGTGACTAATCACCAGTCTCTTTAATCACCATTTTATCAACTTTCTCCATCTGGATAAGACCATGGAGTGCTTTTCTATCTTTGCCTGGTTTGCAGTTCCCTTACAATAAAGATGTCTAATACCTTCTATGTTACCGAACAGGAGATGATTTTATGAATGAGTATCCTTTTGTGTTTCTGTACTTGTTTCTTTATATCTTTATTCACCCATGCACATTAGTTTCGTCTCATCTCTTGGCTACAGTGAATCATGCTGTAATAAATGTGGGAGTGCTGGTTCATCTGCATATTGATCATCTCTTCAGGTTGTTGAAGATTCCCTGGATCGTGGTGTTTTCAACAATGGCAGTACTATCTTCTGTTCACACACACTATATGAGATGTTCTTCCTTACCATCATACCATCATGCCATTTCTTATTTTTCTTTTGACAACAGCTGTTCTACTGGAGTGAGATGATGTTTTATCACCTATTTGTTTATATCTTTCTGATTACTAAAAGACTGAAAAATGGTCATAAACATGATGAACATTTACAGAATTTACTTTTTTGATGGTCTACTTTATTGCCTATTTGAATTCAATTTTTTAATTGAAATCTTTGAATTCCTAGTAGATTTCAGACATCAACCCCTTGGCATATGTTCACATGACTAAAATATTTTAATTTTCTACCTAATTTGTCTGTTTGTTCTGGTTATTACTTCCTTTTCTTGTATAGACTTATCTTAGTTTAACACATTGATGTTAGTTTATTTTCATTTCCAAAATATCTTTGCCTATATCAATGTCTTAGTTTTCTTGTGTTTTCTGCTAGAGTTGTTTTTTTTTTTCAGTTTTGAGTTCAGAATTTTATCCTAATTTGTTTTGAGTTGTTTAGTAACTGGAAAATGATGACAGTCTATTTTCACTCTTTTACACACACAGAATAAATATCTCCAAAAGTCATTTATTGAAGAATACCTTTTTCCAAATATGTGTCACGGTGTCTTTGAAAAATATTGTTTGGCTGTAAGCACTTGATTTGTTTTGAGAGTTTCTATCATGTTCCATTGCTTTAAAATGCCAACATGATGCTGTTTCTGCTGTTACTGTGTTGAGTACATTTTAAGGTCTCTAAAATCATGGGAAACAATTATCCTGCCCATGCTTTGTTCACCTGTCATACATTTAAATCTGTGAGTATATCAAACTGTGGGTTTATGACATGATATTTATTAAGTTTATATTTATATTTATTAAGCTTATCTCTAAGAAATTTTCAAATTTAGCTGTTTCTAATAGTTTAACATTAATATGTTGGCTTAGAAACATAGATTAAAAAGGAAAAAGAAAATGAGGTTTGCAGACCTCACATGTACTCAGTATAGGAATCCAGGGACAGTCACTCATTTAAAAGCTTCACAGTTTTTCTGGAACAGCACAGCTGACTGAGATGGAGCCAAGGTTCCAGCAGGATATCACAGCCATGGAGAGTGATTCCCAGATAGGACAATAAAGTCACAGTCACGGAACTGGAAGTATACCCAACAGGATTTCCATAATTCTGTTCTAATTAATTCAGTTTCTTTACTGTTTTATGCAGGATTAATCTGTGCTTGCTCTTCTATTGTATTGTGTGTGTGTGTGTGTGTGTGTGTGTGTGTGTGTCTAGAAAAAAATTATTTTCTTAATTCACAAATGGCCAGGCACGTATCTGCATTAAGACCCAAGAGAGATTTAGATGTTTAGTTAAATCTGTTAGTATATGAAAGGTGACTATTTTGCATGTCAAATGAGAGTTAATTGTTGATATGAAAGGGGAGATTGTGGTTAATCTTAATTCACAAACAGGAATATAGGCTGATTGTGTGCCATACAGGAGACTCACAGTAGGACATGGGTAGGTGCTATCCTCCATGAATATGGGATACTCTTAACCTGGGTGATTTACTTGCTATATAAAAATGTTAAAATCAGATAAGAACAATGAAATACACTTAGGAACCCACTTTAGTCATCACTGTAATCCTTAAATAGGTGTACCTTTCCTTTGTTTAAAACCTTATACCAGGCATTTCTATCCTGAAGCTCATGCGCCTTTGGCATCACAGGGTAGCTGTGAATGCAGTCCAACATGCTTGTACTTGACAGTCTTAAATTGCAATATCATAAAGTTAGACACTTCTGCATCACAAAATCATTATATTATTTCATAAATGTGCATTATTTTTATAATGTCCAGTTACATTGTGTTTCCTTGAGAGGAAAATATATATATAATTATTTTCCTTAATGTTCTTAAAAATTAGTAAACATATACATGATTATTGTCAGGTGAACAAGTAGCTTTAAAAGGCAGTGGCTTAATTGTGTTTTGTAGTAAATTCCTTATATTCATTATAAGTCTAAAATAATAGTTACAGTTTAATTTCTTCTGTGTTTTTTAAGTTATCCAATTGTATTGTAGCCATCAATATTATTTTTATGAAGAGATCCAAGGACGAATAAAAATATAGATCATCAGCAGACACATTGGAGTTAATTAAAAATAGCCCTCCTGTAGATTGCTCCAAATGCATGTACATGCAGGGAGGCCTGAGTGGACGCAGTGTTTTTATTAAAAGAGAGCAAGAGAGCACATGGTATTGTCAGGAATAGTGGTAGATGGGATAGAGGATGATCTAAAGGGGTAGGGAATCTGTGTGGATTATATCAAAGTATATTATCTGAATATATGGAGTTCCCAACTACAAAAACAAAGCCAAAAAAGAGCAAGTAGTGTTCCAGACTTACTGTGGCAGGAATATAGGTCTTAATCCTATTAATATCTTATTTCCATCTTAGAGATGCATGCTACATGGAAACAGTTACCTTGCCTAATGACTATATATTGTGTAAGGGCTTGTAATTAGTCTGATTCATGAAACTTAGGGACTATGATTATTTGTGAGCCTGTTCCCATCCACATCCACATCATATTTTGCTGTTTGTTTTCTTAATGTTATCCATGTTGTTTAGTTTTTGTTTACTTGACATGAACTGGAGACACCTGGGACAAAGTGATTTAACTGAGGAATTAATTGCTCCATCTGATTTCTCTATGTGCATGTCAATGGAATATATTATCTCTGTCTCTCTGCCACTGTCTCAGTGTCTCTGTGTCAGCTCCCCTCCCCTAGTCTGTGTGTGTGTGTGTGTGTGTGTGTGTGTGTGTGTGTCGGGAATCGAACTATGCTCTATGCTCCTCTGCAAAAGCTACAAGTTCTCTTCCCTTCTAAGCCAGACTCACTGATGTACATTTAAATATGGTAGTTGATACTTACATTTTTTATATCTTTGATGTTTTGCATTAATAATATAAAGAATCCTTGTTAGATGGTAGCTCATACTGAGTTTGTAATTATACCATGAGCAGACTTTGAGCTAAATGAACAGCAAGCTTAACACACCACACACACACACACACACACACACAATGAACTACTCAATACCTAAATGTTAGAAACCTCTATTTTTCTGCATAAAACAAAACATTTAAAGTTGTTTTGAAAAGATGGGGTTATAATAATTTATTATCTTAGCAAGTCTCCTAAGAGAAAAACTGATATATCATAATCATTCATTGGCTAGTTTTAATATTTTAAAGTTCTTATTTTTGTCTAAATATGACAAAACCAGATATAGATATATGATATCTACTGTGATTTATACTCCCTCTTTTTGTTGTTTATCATTCAATATCAAAACACCTGGTCAAGTAGGTAATCTTTTGAAAATTGTGAGTAGTAGTTAAAAATTATATTTTAAAGAATATCAATTTTGAGATCCAAGAAAGAGTCCTTTCATAACAGGATTCCTGTAGAAATAATTGGCATTTGCTGATATTCAGTACTATCAACTGATGGAGGCTATACCGCATCAGTATGGTCTGTCCTTGGAAACACTGAGGAAATACACTTCTGCTGTCTACAGTTTATTCTTGATGAAAAATTTTGTAGTTAATATGACTATTTTCCTATGATATATTTATAAATTTGACCTGTCAATGTCAGTATAATTTTACATTTTTTTCAGTGAATTTCAGTTATTAAAGAAAATTCAAGTGCAATTGCAATATTTCTGCAAGCCTCAACAAGAAAATATATTAAAATTTTTATAACCGAACCACTACTTTTCATGTGCTTCACCTGAAGTGTTGTGGTAATAAAGTAAAAAAATATAGTCTCATAAAAATTTAAATCTGCAGTAGTATTGCATATCTCTGCAGTACATCAGTTGAGCTCTAGTGTACCCTCCCAAGTTGACGTTTTCCTACAAGAACTCAGCTAATTCTGGAAGCTACTGTTAGCACTGCACTGCTTAACTTTTTTTTTTCTAGATGTCATTCTGACAATTGAGAAAACTCCAGCAGCTAGAGAAATGTTCTTACAGAAAGAAAGGCAGCTCAGGAGAAAATTGGACTGGTGAAATGTTCAAACCATAGAACTTTATATGGAAAATAATGTTGATTAAATGTTTCTCGGTATTTTTAAAAAAATAGTTAATAAGTTTGCTATGAAATTTGTATTATACCTTGGTCTTCAAGCTTAGTTTCTTGGTTTCTTGAGTTTCCATAGAATTATTTTGATTATTCATGGACTCATGCATTCAAAAGGGTCATACTTAATATTTTTTATATTATAGAACTAAAAGTGAAATTGATGCCCTCTCAGAGAATTTCTATTAGCATGGAAGAGTGGTAAATTCCTGTTTTAAAAACAAATTATGCTATCTCACACTTCTGAGCTTCTGCACTCTATGTGTGATCCATGCCTTTCCACCACAGGGTCTTGTAATTGGTAATTTTACATTATTAAGATCAAAATTCAGCTTTCTAAAAATATTATGATAAAACTAGACATGGTAGTGGATGACTATGGTTTACATAATAATGTTTTAAATATGTGTCTGTGTGTGGTGTGTGTGTGTAACATTTTTGGATATTATTAGTTTTATAAACTTTAAAATGTGTGTTATGTGTGTTGGGGTGGGTTTGTGTGATGTGTATGTGTGAATGTATGCATACTTATGTCATTACCTGCATGTGGGGTAACAGGAACCCTTTCAGGAATAGTCAGCTCTCTTCTGTCATTGTGCACTTGAGGGATGAAACTCTGTTTGTCAGGATTGTGAAACAAACCATAGATGTTTTGACCTGCTCTGCCATCCTGTCCTAAACTCATTAATCCTATTAACCATGACCATCTTTTCTTACTTCAAATTAAATTAATTTTCATGGCACATGAAACAACAGTATACAGATTTATTAGATTCTATAGGATAATTCATTAAATATATCCCTTTTAAAAGGACACACATATCTGTCTCTCCAAAACATCTCTATGTTGCAAATCTCCCAATTCTTCTACATTTTTGAATGTATTCTATACATGTATCATTTTTGGTACAGCACTTACTATTTGACTATGTTTAATTTGTTGATCAATGCTGCCTAGTTCTCTAATGCCAACATTTTTTTCTGCCTACTGCTACCATGATTCTACTTTTCAATTCTCTGAATTAAGCTTTCTCAATTCCTCATATGTGTGGAAGTATTTAATTCATTTTATTTCTGTTTCTGATTTAACCTTTTTTTTGCATAAAGTCCTTGAATTGACCAATTGACACCAGAAAGTAATCTTCAACCCCTTTGAGCCCTTTAATTTTCGTTTATTGTCCTTTCTATGAGTATAAAACCTTTTCCTCTTTACCCTCCATGGGTCACATGAGTCATCTTGGGTACTTCAACCTAACCTTTGCAGCCCATGTATTTCTGAGCTGGAGTCTCTATTCCTTTCCTGAAGATGAAAAAAATTATATTCACAGCCTATTGGTCTCCTCTTTGAATTTTATAAAGCCATCTCAAATATGAGGTGTTAAAATATACTTCATCTTTTCTTCTAAAAGCTCCTGTATTGTGATTGAATCAAGACCTGATTATTCCAGTTCTCTCATTCACTGATCTCAAATTCCCAAGTACTCATGGTCTTGCAGTTCTAAGAACTGTATTTCCTACTTTCTGTTTTTTATAATCGATTCATTTCTCTTAGGTCCAGTGTGACTGTCACAATTTAAACCATTGATGTCTCTCAGCTTGCTATTATCACTGTAGCAAGCTTTCATGCTGCCTCCAGGGCTTTCTCTCTTCAGTACTTTCTGTATTTAAACAAGGTGAGCTCTCAAAAAAAAATATATCTCTTCATCTCTCACTTGAAATTTCTTGGATATGGACCAGACTCATTACACCAGTTCATTAGCAGAACCCAAGTTTTCTAGCTCCATCTCTTTCCATTTTCCTAATTTATTCTCTAATTTCCAAAGGTCCATTCCTCCATGTTTTCTCTTAGAGTTGAAATGTTTCATAAGCCCTAACATCTTCTTGGAATAAATTATCCAGCAGTTATCACGAGTCTAATTTCTGCTAAGTGAAAAATATGACAGAGGAGCACAGGATTTCATAATAGGCAAAGTAGACTTCAGATTTTAACTGTGTCATTTATACTGCAGTGTGAGTTGGGAAAGTCACTGAGGATCAATACATCTTAAAGATGAGGATAATTGCACTGCTGATTTGACAACGTGGAAGAACCAAGTGCCACATGCCAAGTTCTCCTGCATTGTCTTATTAAAGGATGGTAAAGAACATGGCTAGACTTAAAGCTCTTAATTCCTGCAGTGCAATAGTGAATGTACAGTAAAATCATTATACAGATCGGCCATCTCCACACAGTTTCATTCTTCTCCTTATCTCTACCTAAGAGGATTCTGCTGTCACTTTCATTGTGCTTGAACACAATGTAATTTCTTATGTTATTTTGAGTTAGTGTATAAGAAAAATCTAACCCATTTAAAAGCTATAGTACTTCTGTACAACATGTCCCACACTATATAAGTTCAAAAATTAATGGAGATATTAAAGTTTTGATAGTTATTAATCTTCTTATATTATATTCATAGGGCATTTAAAGGATCAGAGGCCTCCAAATATCAAGCCATCTTTATAATTAATATGTCAAGGATAGTGGCTTTGCATACTTAAAGAAATAAGAGCTTCCTTCTAGTCTTTCCTCCCCACCCATTGTCCCTGACTAATGGTTTTGCAATTACCTGATCACAGTGTAACTGTGTCAGATCAGCAATTCAATATGACTTATGTATAGGAACAAGTTGCCATGAATATAATTACTGATATCTATGATAGTGCAGTGTATGAGAAGATAAGCATACCCCTTTACAAAAAAATATGGAAATCATAATCCCTCTCACAATACAAGGATTGCAGATGAAAATAAATTGAGAACTCAAAACATACTTTTATTCTGATTATTCCCAAATAATTGTTATACTAAATATAATGCAGATATTATCTTGAAAATTTATACTTATTGACTTTATCTTGGGAGTACACATTTTGAAGTTACAGGTTTTTTTTCAGGAATTTTGCATTTATTTACAACCAATTTATGTTGGTAATTTTGGTCTGATAGCAAATGAAAGTATTTTAAATGTGAGGGTATCAGATATCAAATAGATTTTATGATGTTATTGATTGCATGCCATGTTTCATTTATTATTTCAGCCACAGTGTATTCTGAAAATATCATATTGCATGGTCTCTTTTCCTTTAAATGTAATCATCCAGATATATATTTTTCAGAGCTAAATTAGATGATAGTATTCAAGTGCACAAAAGAAAGAACTTGTTTTAGAATTTATACCATTACTTCATCACTGAGGAAATTTTTGTTTTAGCTGTGAAACAACACTTACAAGAGCAAGACAATGGATTTTTTTTTTAAAATACCTCAGTTCAGTGTATTGTCAAAACTTTACTAGCTTAAACTGCTTCAAGTTTGGCATTTCACAGTTCTGTAGATTAGAAATAAAACTTGAGTTGCATTGGCTAAAGCGAAGGTGTCATCAGAGCATTGATTTTTGTCTAGAAGACAACTAGAGAAGTCCCATTTTTAACAGCCAAGGAGACCAGCTCCCAGAACTGCTACCCAGCGTTACTCAGAGAAAGACTTCTAAAGAGCAGGGATAGAAAAAATTCTTATCTATAATAATTCACACATGATTTGAAGGTCATTCTATTTTATTCTTCTTCATAACTTAAGCTTCATCCCTCACTCAGCACACACACACACACACACACACACACACACACTAATGCACACATGCTGCTAGCTCTTTACACAGCAGCTCTCTGCATAGATCTACATGGAGTTCCAGTTTTGTAGTTCTAAATTTTTAGTTTCAATTCTCTATTCTAAATCTTTTGTTCCTATTCTCTCTAGTTCTAGTTCTCTTTAGTTCCAGTCCTCTTTCACACTGCTATCTCTACCCATTCAGCTGTGTCCCTCACTCAGCACACACATACACACACTTACCTCTGCCCAGCTCTTTATACAATTCCTTCACATCACTCTTCTCACAGCCAAACTCTGCACAAATATGAGTTACATTTTCAAGGTCACAAAGCATTTCTTGAGTAAACAATCAGAGACAGAGCCAAACAGATACACATAAGGAGTCACATGGTTTCTCTCAGACTAGGCAGGTCCCATTAGGCAGGTTAGTGAGTAACACTTTGCCACGCAGGTAGTCTGATTGGTTAGCATTCTCAGACAGAGAATGACATTGAATTTCAGGACGTAACAATAAAAGTTAGTAGGCTGAACCTTGAGTGGTAGGGGTATGTGCAGAAAGAGAATTACTGCAGGGGTTTGTATCTACCAAAGTTGCTTAATATCTGACCTTGACTTAACAATAAACACCTGGGAATTTGTCCTTGTGTATTCTCAGTTAGTCTGTTTTGAACTTGTTCTAAAGTCCAATATTAGCTGTCTTTGTGACTGAGAATACTGTTAATATCTGTGTCAGTTATGAAAAATATTCTAGTACTATCAGAATTATACTGCTTAAGCAGAAATCATCATCCTGACCATTCACAGCTACACATGTGCCCAAGGACGTCATATTTTCATGGAATAAAAACACAAGCAGTAGGAAAACATCCACAGCAGTTCTTAGGGAAGAAATGTAGTGGTACCTGAGAGAAATTACAGACAGGAGCAACTAACTCCACAGCTTTTCCAAGTAAGGCTCCCCATCTAGTGGGTGGACCTGTTAAATACTAGTTGTCACCTGCTGTATACTCCCACAGCCCTCGGCACCTTTTCTTTTGTTTTAATTGCCTCTGGGCTTCTCCTTCATTCCTTTACTGTGTTTGAGACAAAAGAAGTCAAGATGAATGTGCCATGATAATGAAGGTACCACCACTTGGCAGAACTTAAATAAGAAATATCAGTTAATTTAAGTGCAAGGGTTAGCTAGCAACAAGCCTGAGCTATAGGTCAATCATTTATAATTCATAATCAGCCTCTGAGTGGGCTATTTGGGACTGGGCAGTAAACCTCTGCTTACATGATACCATTGGCAAAATTCATTTTCTTTTATTCATTAAATCTATCATTCCATGGTTTTATAATTTTGTATTATTGAATGTTATAGATGCTCATCATTATATATAAAACAGTGTCTGAATGCCTATAAGGATATACAGCATTTGTTTTTGCATAGTTTCAACTGATGCTTCATGTAAAAAGCCTGTGACAATAATACCTTTTCCCAAAATTTCCTGACTGCTGTCATCCTGACACATTGAAATGGACTAAATTCAACCTTCTGGCCTATTTAATTTTCTTAGTCTGTTACTTTGTTGCTTTGAGATCTCTTTCCTACTGTATTTTAGTGTTCTTTGTATTTTGAACTTTGCAGAATCAGGTATATTGTATTCATCTAAAATAAATAACCAAATAACCAGCATTAGCACAAAAATCAATAAGGTTTTGTTTTAATATAAATAACATTTTGTATACTAAACATTAAAAAAGTACTAAAAGATTAATAATATTTGTTTTATAAATTTTTATATAATTAGTCTTTCAACTGTCATGAGAAATACTTCATAGTAATATTTACATAGAAATTGTAAATCTTATTTTTCTTCATAATTTAAAATTTAATTAATTCTAATAATATATTGTCATATTCTTTAGTGGAGGTTTCTATGACTTCCATGAAAAGAACATTGGTCTTTCTTTCTTTGAAAGATTGTATAGATTGTAGATTTAATCAAACTGTCAAACTTAGCAAGAATGTATTTGTACCTATTGGTGGTTCTAGATTAAATCTTATATTATATTCTCCACAATATATGTAGAGTAGCTCTCTTATAGAACTTTTCTTCCTTTATTTCTGTGAGGCTGAACTTGTATCTGAAAAATTACAAAGCTGATGTGACATTAATCTGCTCAGTGTTCATCACACACAAAAAGAGATATTAAATTGTGATTTCAATTGAATTAGTATTAATTTCTTTCCCCTACTCTCCTCCCGACACAGCCTCTCACACGAACCATGCCTGGAAACTGTCTCATGCTCTACCCTCAAGCTAAAACTGTCTTTTGCTTCAATAATTATTGTAATATACATATATATGTATGTGTGAACGAGTATGAAGACACAGAAATATATAAATACAAACAGCTGAATCAACACTTTTCTCTGGAGAATATGTAGTTTTATGGTTAGACATCCTGTTTGGGAAAACCAATGGGAGCATATATTGAGAGAGGCCAATTCTCCTTCTTTCAGCAGTTATTACCTTCATATAGTTCTTTTTCTAGAGGTGGGGCCCTGTGAAAATTTCCCCACAAGGAAGAATTTCTAACCCTGTCAAACTTTCAAAGTCATACATCCTTGGAAATTGTATTTATTATTCAGTTACTGATTCCTGATCAGCTATTGTCCTCTTTACTATCTTTCAGAAAAATAAATATTGATTTATTTTTCTTAATAGTATTCAAGGCATCCCTGAGAATGTTTGTGTCATAACTGTGTCATTTTGAAGATATTATTAAACTATGTCAAGACATAGTAACACTCTCAAATTTATTTAGAATTTGTTGAGGAATTTTAAACAAAGTAACAACTTCAGTTGGCCTAGAAGTGCTCATTTTTTGTAGTTTATAAAAAATTAAATTTCATTATGCCTAAATTTAAAATTTTAGTGGATTAAGGATTTTTCTCAATTTTATTTGATGATGACTTTCTTCCAATTCATAAAAGCAGATACTCCAAGAAATATGCAAATGGTGAAGCTTATTTTCAATAGCCATCCAGAGTAGAAAACAAAATGGGAATAATTTCCACATTTGAAACTTACTGAAGTGACCCTACAGAATGTGAAGACTGAGATTAAAAAACAAGGTAAGACACTCAGAAAATGCAATTAGTACTAATCTCAGTATGAAGCAGAATTGTTACCCAGCCCACGCATACTTATGTAGAATGCATAGCATATTTGCAATCAGAATTTATCACTTCTCTGCATTAAGCATATGAACAGTTGGTAATATACCATACTGTGTTAGTTCCTAAATCTACATATTTAGAAGAAAAGACCTCTCCATTGACCTACCTCTGTATGTAGCCACATCTTTACCCATGAATACTGTTCTACAAATCTGGTATGACTACAGCAAAAAGACTGGGTAAGAGCTGTAAAGACACCAATATGTGCAAACCTTTAAGGAACACAGCCTTTAAGGCTGAAAGAGAGGTAATATCTTGTTTGGAGCTTTGAATTAATGAATCTCATTTAGAGTTCCAAGATGTAAGGGGCAAGTGAAATCCTATAAGGTCTATGTTTTCTGAAGGCACCCATAATTTTTTATTATTTTTGCTTTTTTACTTTAGCACAGGTTGCTACAAGCCACTAGCATTCTCTCCCCACTCATAAAACATTTCAAGGTGTCAGAGACTAGGGCAAAGCAGCAGAAAACTTTCAGTCTGGCCAACTCATTTTTGACAAGCTGTAGAACAGCCAGTCATAAGCACAGAGAATTTGTTCATAATGCAAACCCTCTAGTAACTAGGTAGACACCAAGATAAAAAGGGATAAAATGATGGGAAAGAATGACACATTGCACACAGACTCAGATCTGATGTTGTTGTCTTTTTTTCTTATTTATGTTTTCTTATTTTATTTATACATTTATGATCTTCTCTATGCTTTCTATTTTTTCTTTTTCTCCCTTCTACTTACAACAAAGATATTTGAGAGTTCGATGCAATATAGATCAAATGGACTTACAAAATATCTATAGAACATTCAATTTAAAAGTTACTGTTCTTCTCAAGAGTACATGGGATTTTCTCTAAGATAATAGTATTTAAGACACAGAATAATTTTTGCCAATAAGGAAAATAAGTCTTAAAATATTTTCTTTTGTTTGAAGGCCATTGTCTTGGTAAGATTTCTATTGCTGTGATAAAACACTGACAATATCAACCTACTGAGAAAGGGGTTTATTTCACATGGCAAACTCCTAGGTCACCCTCCATCACTGAAGGAAGCCAGGGCAGGAACTTGTGGCAGGGACCTGAAAGCATAAACTTGAGCCGAAGCTAGAAAGGAATATTGCTTCCTAGTTTGCTTTTCCTGGCTTGTGGCTCATCCTATGCAGCGTGGTCCTGGATAACATGACTATGATGATGTAGGAATAAAGAAATTATAGATACTGAAGAAGGAGAGACACATATAGATTATGTACATACAACACAAGGAAGGAGGAGGAATAAGGCAGTCTAGGTGTGAGATTTCTGTTGGGGAGCAATCATACTTTGTAAACATCTAGGAGGGGTAAATTCTGGCTTATAGTTTCTACAAATATTGTCAATCATTCATAAATTTTTGAACTTGGACTAAAGAAAGCCTTTGCTAATTCCATGTTTCTGAGGAATTAGAATCCTTGACATAACCATGTCTATGTCATCAATACACTGTAATTTAAAACCATCTACTTCCTACAAACTTATTCAACTATCTTCCTTACATTTCTCAGGAAAACTTTACTAGAGGAGAAACCACACACAGTGGGGTAAGACTTACCAATTGAATCACTAATTACAAACATGCCCTACAGATTTGCCAGTTTTTTGGAGGCAGTTCCTCAGTTGATATTCCCTCTTCTCTGATGACTTCAGTTTGTATCAAGTTGAAAAGAAATGGATCAGCACAGTCATGAAATAGAAATTTAAAAAAAAAATTGGAAGAAAAGTCACAGAAAAGAAAGAGAGATTGACCAATATACTTTGGGGATTTTGCTTGTTTTATACTTTTCTTCATTCTATGAGAATTTTAATCCATGCATTTTCTTTATGCTTGCCCTACTGTCCTTGTTCCAGCTTTCAATCCTTCTTTCATACTCACCTCTGTATCCTATTTTACTATTATTTCTCTTGGTAAACTCATAAGTTACAGTTGTCACTGCCCATATACTGTCAGACATGTGGCTTTATACTAGAGCATTGTTAACCAGGAGTCAACTTACTTTTGGAAAACTGTGGTGTTGAGGGAAATTGAAAATTTCTTAAATGAAAAGGAAAAATATTCAGGATCTCTAAGATACAGTTATTGAAAGTTTGGAGATGATAAGTATACATGTTAATATTTACAAAATCAGAAATTCTGGCTCAGTGGCATAAAACTGTAATTCAGCTACTTGGAAGATTGTGGCAGCAAGACTGCAGGTTCAAAGTTTGTTTGGGTTAAACACTGGATTCTAGGGTTGAATGGCCAATTTGGTAAGACTGTCTCAAAATGAAACATAAAACAGAAAAACAAAACTATGAAGATAACTAGAGATACAGCTCAATAGTAGAACACATGGCTCTTGTCAAGCATGTGGGCAGCTTATAGTTTTATCTCCAGAATAGAGGGAATGTTTAAATGATAATTATGGAACAGGAAGGGTTAAATATGATAGGTGATCAGAAAGCAGGGTAGAAGCAATGTGGGGAGGGATAAATAATCTAAAGGCTCTTTGTAAACACTATATTGAAACCTACCTATAGCTGTAGAAGCTAACAATGATATTCTATACAGAATTAAAAAAATCATATAATCTGTATTGAAGCACAGAAGGATGATGAACTACACAGTAATCTCAAAAAACAAGAAAAATAGAAAACATACAAGAGCAACACAGAATTGTAGGGGTGATTATAGTACCAACATTAAAATTATTCTATAGACATATTTTAAAGAAAATAACACATACAAAAAAACAGCATGGTGCTTTTACAACATTGTCATTAAGAAAACTAATATCCTCTTGCTAGTCACAAAATGGTCAGCACTAGTGATAACTATGTTAATATGAAACAGACTCAAAAAGACAAGAAAGACAATGGGACGATTAGGAATAGAGTTGGTCAATAAGTCTGGATAACATTGAGAAGTACTAAATGACTTTGTATATTCATTTGAAAATACAATAATGACAACCACTGTCTGTTCAAATAATAAACAATAAAATACTCCCACAAAGACACAAATATCTATCAGTTGTACTAGGTTTTGTCTACTTCTGTGCTATGTCTATGTACACATAGTAGAAAAGTATAGATATTTTTTAGAAGTTAATGTTTGGAAAATAAACATCATATGCTTTATTAATTAGATTTTTTGGAAGAATGTTTTTTAATACCTGCTAAGCTTTAAATCCTGTATCTCCATAAATTAATAATTTTATACAGTACCACATATTCTTTCTGGAAAAAGAAACAATGTTTTATATATATCATTGAAATGAAAAAGATATGGGCATATTTACGTATGTTTGCTAAAAATTCCATAAATTTTCTCATAAGAATGCTGTGTAATATAAAACAGAAACAGTTCACAACATGATATTGTCATGTTGGCATGTCTCTTTGAATATCAGCCAGACATATCCTTGGACAAATGAGTTAATATTCTTCTGATTCTGATTATTTTCTCATGACAACTTGAAGATTAAAAGAATCAATTAAAATGCCTACAAGCAATGACAAACTTCCTGATATCTGTAGAAACAGCATTAACAATCTGTCCCCCAAATCTGCAAGCAGACAAAATATTTTAACTCTGTCACACAGATTTGTCTTAATATTCTCATGATACCAACAAAAATTTAAGAATGATGAAGTGTCAATAAGCCACACTCTAATGTAGGATTGTCATTTGTTTACGCTCTTCCCTATGAATATATCAGCAATCTTTCTCTTCTATGTGTTTCTACTATCTTCTGTGTTTTAATCACATTCAAACACGGACACACACATGTGTGTCTGTGTCATTAGGCTCTGTATCTCCTTAGGCTCAATTTTGTGTATCTTAACTCATCAAGAACACAAGACACTTTAGAATGGGGAGGTCTATTTCTGGTGCTTCTCTGACATCCACATAGTTCTGAAACACATAACAGGGCAGATAAGAACTCAATAGATGATACTTAAATGCTTGATTGCTGGATTCAGTTCTGTTTTCTGTCATTCATAAGTATCCACCACACTTAAGAATCTTTAAAGTTCTCACCCCAATCTCTTGATGGGTCTACTATATAGCACTGAGTGAGGGAAAGAGGACATTTTTGCACTGAGAGCTTTGTCAGGTTCAGGACCTTTATATGTACTCCCATGACAGAGAAGTGAGACAAGAGAAAGAGAACAGTGAACTTTGTGTTAGAAGATGAGGCCTATATTCCCATTTTTCAATAATAAGCATTAATAAATTTGGATAAGACATAGGTTTTCTGCAACTCAGTTCTTTATTCTTAAAATTGGAATAATTATAGCAACAACACCTATCTTTTGTCAAGAGTTCATGTACATAACAAATGTGCAAGCATTTATAAGGTAGAAAATAGACATGATAATGTGAACAGGAGTGTGGGGAAGGAGCCCACACGGCAGCAACATCACACAAAGAACTAGAGGCAACTAAGGCATTCTGAGAGCAGGGGAAACAGTGGAGGAAGAGCCCACCAATTGGTTATCCAATGTCAAATGATTAACCAAAGAAACATACACACATATGACATCATACAGACTGAACAGGGCATATTTATGTATTTAGGAATGTATTTGTATATACATACAGGTACATAACAACAATTAATGACAAAAAAGCCCCATGAATTTTAAAAAGAGCAAGAAGTATATAGGAACATTTGGAGGGAGAAAGTGAAGAGAAAAATAATAAATTTACATTATAATTAAAAATAAACCATTTTAAAAATATACCTGGAATTGAGTAGTGGCCTTGTTTATGAATTTGCTTAGAACCTGTTCTTTTGATCCCCTAGAATGTCAATCATTTTGCAGTGTTTGGTGACAGCTCCTTCACCTCTGAGCAATTCAAGGGAGAACTGAAGGATAGATGTGGTAAATCCTCACTCTGGTCTCTGAGGTGACTTTCATATATTGTTGACTTCTGTCAGCAACAATGTTGATGGTAGAATATATAAAGCAAATAAGATTAAGAGAGTTGTTGACAGCATAATAATGATTGTTAATATCAATAAAATGTGTTCTGAGAAAATACTAAGAAATTGGGTGTTATGGGTTTTCATTACAAAAATAACTAATCACAGTGATGTATTTGTTATTTGATTTTATTTAACCATTTCACATGCCTCGTGAGGTACAGGATCAATGTATGTAATTTATTTTGCCATAATTATGAAAAAAATTCTTTTTTTTCATTTTTCTTTATTAAGAAATTTTCTACTCACTCTACATACCACCCACAGATCCCACCTCCTCCCTCCTCCCACCCCAGTCCTCTCTCCCAAGCCACCCCACATCTCCACATGCCACAAATCAAGGTCTCCCATGGGGAGTCAGCAGAGCCCAGCACACTGAGCCTAGGCAGGTCCAAGCCACTTCCCACTGCACCAAGGCTGCACAAGGCGTCATACCACAGGCACTGGATTCCAAAAAGCCTGCCCATGCACCACAGATGGATCCCAATCCCCCTGCCTGGGTACCCCCCAAACAGTTCAGGCTAAACAACCTTCTTCCGTATCCAGAGGGCTTAGTCCAGTCCCATAGTTGCTCCGCAGTTACTAGTCTACAGTTCAGGGGCTTCCACTAGTGCGGCCGGTCACTCTGTGTGTCTTCCCATCATGATCTAGATGTCCTCTGCCTGCAGAATCCCTCCTCTCTCTCATTGATTGAATTCCTGGAATTCTCAACAGAAGACTCTCAAATGGCTGAAAGACATTTAAGGAATTGCTCATCATCCTTAGTCATCAGGGAAATGCAAATCAAAACAAGTCTGAGATAACCATCTTACTTACACCCATCAGAATGGCTAAGTTCAAAAACACTGAAGACAGCTTATGTTGGAGAGGATGTGGAGCAAGGGGAACACTCCTCCACTGTTGGTGGGAATGTAAACTTGTACAGCCATTCTAGAAATCAGTATGGCAGTTCCTCAGAAAATTGGGAATAAGTCTTCCTCAAGACCCAGCTATACCTCTCTTGGGCATATACCCAAGGAATGCTCAATCTTACCACAAGGACACATGCTCAACTATATCCATATCAGCATTATTCATAATAGCAAGAACCTGGAAACAACCTAGATGCCCCTCAAATGAAGAATGGACAAAGTATTTCTATTTAAAAATAGCATGTATGTTATTCAACCTTACATCCTATTGAACATTAATTTTGCTGATATGTTAACTCAACTATGTTTGAGAGCAACTACACACTAAGCATTCAATCACAATCTTGTATTTGTTAAATCATCTAAATTCCTTATTAGAGTTCTCAACAATCTACATTCAAGATAATAAACATCTTGAAGTTTTTCTTTGAGTGATGAAATAATTTCATAAAAAACAAAGTAAAATCTCAATACATTCTTAAAAGTATTGGATGGGAAGCTTTAATCAAAATGTAACTACTTAAAAGCCTTTCTTACTGTATTTAACTGATGTTGAGCAAATCCTTTAATCCTGCTTCCTTGGTTTAAAGCCCTTGGTGCCCTGTGTGACCTCAGTGTCCTCTTCTACTCATTCAGGTCAGAATATTTGTGCATTGTTAGAATAAAACTTAGCTGTGATTTAGTTGCAATAAATTCTTTTGAATTAATAATATTTCCCTTAGCACTGATATAATTTGCATTTCTTTATTGCTAATTTTATATTTACGTTATCCTGTCCCTTCCTCTATGTTATGGATATTGCTCTGTATGTTGTGAATGTGTTGCTCTGATTGGTTAATAAATAAAGTTCTGATTGTCCAGTAGCCAGGCAGGAAGTACAGGCAGGAGAAGCAGAAAAGAGAATTCTGAAAAGAGGAAGGCTGAGTCAGGAGTCACAAGCCAGATACAGAGGAAGCAAAATGTAAAGACAGAACTAAAAAAAGGTACCAAGTCATGTGGCTAAACATAAATAAGAATTATAGGTTAGTTTAAATGTAAGAGATAGTCAGTGGTAGGCCTGAGCTAATGGCCAAACAGTTCCAATTAATATAAGTTTCTGTGTGTTTACTTGGGTCCAAGTAGCTGCAAGCTGCAAGAATGGCAGATGAGAGAGATTTGTCTTGACCATGGGCCAGGTAGGACACAGGAAACTTCAGCTACACCTCTGTCCTCTCCAGTTCCCTATGAGCCCCACATTCCTTCTCAGATTGATGACTTTTTGTTATATTATTGCTACATGAGTATGGGAAAGTGTGTGTGTGTGTGTGTGTGTTTGTGTGTGTTTGTAAACAGTCTGCTCAGTTCACTATGTTGCTTAATAAGTATACTTGTTTAGGGCTCACCCATGCTTCAGAATCTATTATTGGTAATACATGTAGACTGTCAATCCCAACAATCCTGAAGTGTCAAATACATATGGTTAATATGATGTGATTTTTTTAACAAATGTCATAAGCATTGCATTCTCTTTTCCTTATTCTTCATTTATCTACTTTGAGACATATTCTAAACAGGGTATTTAAAATTTTTGGTTAGTAAAATATGTATATTAGTGAAAATTTAATTTCTTTAAACTACTTCAGGAATATAACTGATATAATTGATATCCTGACATTTCAAAAGATCACATTTGCATGTTCATAAGAATAAAAATTAAATAAAAGCATTATTGTCACTTTGCATGTTTGTTTTCATTATAAAATAAAAGTATACTGTGTATTTTGTTCAATTCATATTATTGCATCAGTCACTAAATAATGGCATATTTTCATAAATACATAATTTTTGAAACATGTTTCACTAATGTCCATTTTATTGTTGAAAACAAGCCACAAATCTGTTAATTTGAAACTGAAATTGTTCTAGGCTGTATTTATTTATTTAATAATGTCATTCATTTCATTGTATTTTCATACTTGTATGTGAAATTTTCAAGGCAAAATATATGTTCAGTGTTTTCATCAAGTGTTTTCTATACTATTAATTAAATGTTATATTTAACCTAGAATTATATCAGTGGTTCATGAATTTCATATCTCAAAGAAATTAATCTTATTGAAGCAAACAAATCTGTGACTACATTTTAATAAGTTTTGTAAGGCTATTGAGTTTCCATTGAGAGGCAATTCATGCTACTGTTACAAACACAGAAAAATTTACACACAAAAAATATCATTTACTTTGAACATACTCTCTTATTTGGTTGCCAATATTTACAAGTAACTTATTTTCATATTCTAACATGATAAAAAGATATTAAAACATCTGATATTACATTGAAAAAATATTGCTGTATTATCAATAAATGACAATCTAGAGCAATTTTTAGCCAGCATAAGTACAGGTATATTAAATTTACTTGTTAGAAACTGCAAAAAAATCTTAAGAAATATCTTGTGAATACTGGCTCTGAAGTTATTACTAAATATCATCAATATATACTTGGCTGAGATCCGAGATTTATCAATGTTTTTTATATTTAATTATAGGTTCATATTCTGACAGTTCAAAATCATAATATTTCTTAAATTATTAGTGCTGTAATTGGTTTCAAGTTGGGCAATATCTTCATTGCCCACCTGCTCACTTGGTTAAACTGAAATACTGCATGTAGCTCCTTTATCTCTTGAGGACAAAAATGTATCTCATTGGTAATAATTAGAATCCCTTAGTGTAAAACTCTAAACATTGTAAAAAGTGTTACTATGAATTACAACCTATGTAACTGGGAAATATTGGTCATTAAAGTACACTGTTCTAATTAGCATACCTTCTTCAGTTTATAGCACCTGAAATAGGTAAGTAACCAGTTTCTTGAATACATTACAGCTTTATTTATATTTAATAAAAATTTCACAAAATAAGACAGATTTGTTTTATATTTACAGTTTTATAAAGCAGTGATCAGAATTTACATTGAATCTGCATGTTGAAAAAAAATAAATGATTTATTTTTCATAGTGAAATTTTACATACATGTGTGTGTTTTGGTGTTTAAAATGTGACACTTTTCTAAATATATACATATGTTTCAAGTTAGTATGAACATTTCTAATGCAAGCCTAAACTTACTTACCACTTTGCAAATGAGTATCTTTTCTTGAGACATGATACTCACTTGAACTTAAACTAAATTTCATTTCTGTGTGAGAAGTAGAAAACATGATTGCACCTATGTTCTTTCCTTTGAATTTCTAGAACTACTTGAGACAATACCAATCGAAAAAATCATTGCCTCTGGAGAACAAAGTTTATTTGTCTGTATGTGTACTCATAAACTTCTGATTTATAATAACAAGTGTTTTACTTTGATCTCTGGGAAAGGAGGGTCAACACTATATCTTTATTAATGTAGAGAGAGTAATATACAAAAATTCTCTTATGAGATTCCTGTGGACAAGTATATAAGTAGGCTGATATTCTGTGGTGAAAAGCATTAAAACCAGTTCACATTTCATCTCCATAGCTGGGGAAATCGATCATACTCATGGGATAGGACATAGAATCAAATACTGTATAGTACTATGTTGCTGATTATTCACAGTCAGGGGAGCATTTTAATTTCTCTATTTAGTATCTAAGCATTATTACAGATAAGCATTGGATAATTGGAAAACTGGAAATTATTCTAAAATTAGAATCATTTTAATAATGATGCAAAACTGCTATTTTATAAACTCAATGACCATATTAAATACTTTCTAAGGACACTGCAAAAAAAAAATCTTTTACTCGTCAAATGGATGTTCTGGAAGCTTGTGTATGACATTAATAATGAGTTAACCCTGAATGAGCAGAGGAGATATCACCTAGTGGTAAAACAAACAAACAAACAAACAAACAAAACTTAAAATAGTAATTGTATCACTGAAATTCTTCAAATAACACTTTTTTATCTGAATTATGATGTAATGGTCTTTCATAAAATTTTGATAAAGAAAAATATCTACAAATATAAAATGTATTTGGAACATTCCAATGTTGTAGCTTTGATAAACATAGTGTAGTAAAAGCAGCCTAACAGGAGAAAAGACATATGCTGATTACCTGTCATATAAAACAATTTCAATTATTCTATTGACCAAAATGAAATGACATAAAAAATCAATACCATTAAAGCTATAAAACTCTTAAATATTCAGAAACTTAACTATATAATTTAAAATCCTACGTGTCAATGAAAATATTTAAAAAAATCAAAGAAAACCAAAAAGAACACACTACATCTAAAGGGCAGCAGCTAAAATAGTAATTAGAGGAAACATTGTCATAAAAGTGCCTTCATTTAAAGAATTTCAAATTAACAGCCTAAATTTAAAATGTAGCAATAATATATCGTGAGAGTAAAAAAGTAAATAGGTTTTAGAACAGAAATGAAAAGAGAGTAGAAAAAAAATGAAATAGTCAAGACTAATGGTGTGTTGTTGGTGTAAATTATATAGATAATTTGCCAAACCTTTGTATTTGAATGTAGCAGGTAAGGAGCAAGTGAAATCAGAAATTAAAGAGGAAACATAATAGATGAAATGGAAACAAAGGGGATCAGACGACAATAGCATCAAGAGGTGTTAAGCTTTTGATTTTTGATATCTCAGCCAGACTAAATGTCAGCACAGTAATACGAAAGACAGGATCCCATATTTGGCTGAGGAGTTACTGGCAATTGATAGTTTCTGGGAAAGGGAGAGTTGGTTTTCTTTAAGAGACTCACTACTGGCAAGGTGAATATACGCCAGTGTTCAGAAGGATAAAAAATAAAAAATTATACAACATGATCTGGACTTGATAGAGGAAAAAAAGAAAAAGAGAAAGCTGGTTGGGTAGGAAAAAAAGGTGGATCTGCAGAGAGCGTGGGGCTGAATATGGTCAAAATAAATGCATGGTGTAAATTCTCTAGGAACTATTTACAAAGTTTTCTAAAAAAGTTGTATGGCTTCCAACTAATGGAAACTGGTAAAGTTCTAAAACCCTCTAACCTAAAAAGAAACCATCAAGTAATCCACTCAGTCATCTCTATTCTTCATTTGGATCTGGCCCAGCTGAGAGGCCATGATTGTTGCAGATGACCAAAAAAGAGGGACAAGGGTACTGGCCCTTTCAATTCAATGGCTGATGACTGACATGGATCTACAGACATGGGTGCTCATTCTGCTGAAGTCTGTTATTGCTTTGTTATCAATTTTCCTTGCTAAGTGCCTGCTCTCTCCTTTTAGAGTAGTCTCCGCCAGTGTATGTAGTAAGCATGCAACTTGTTTTGCATGCTACGCTATGCGAGTTTCTGGCTAATTGGTCTTCAGAGACTCAGAAGACATTCTGCCCTGAGAGATTTGAATAGTGCTGCTAAAGAACATGAGAAATTTTTAAGTTGGGCTAAGTATAGTTTTGATTATGACATGTCTATAATCTTATTTGAAAAAGAGGCTAAATGATCTGGCTTAAAGCCATATGTTGGGTGTGAATGTAAGAGGGGTAGACTTGTAATAAAATGTTATTTTTCACTTGATAGGACTTAAATACACATAGGAAAGAAGGCTTTGACATGTGTTTGAGAGAGATTCTGTATTGGCTTAACTGAGAGGAAAACCATGAGTGTTTGTTGTGCCATCCCATGGAATGGAGTCCTAGACTGAATAAAAAGACAAAACTTTGCTGAGCACCATCAGAAATATCTCCCAATCTACTGGCTTAAGAAACACTGTAAACAACTACCACATACTCCTGTGGTCATGACTTCATGCCATGTGATACCCATGTGTTTGTATGTGTAAATTTATGTAAGCTCATGTCTTCCTTTGCATATGGAGGCACAGGACAGATGTTGGGAATCATTTTCAGTTGCTCTGCTTGACTATATTCACTGAGATACTTTGTTTTAATCAAACCAGAACCCATTGACATTGCTAGTCTCAATGGCTGACTAGATCTAGGTATCCCCTGTTTGTCCCATCTTTACAGGATTGGGCTTAATGGTGGTCCACTCCATTCATCTACCTGGTGTTTATGTTGGTCCTTGGGTCTAAACTCCAGTACTTATTTTTGTATGGTGAATGCTTCAATCACTGACTCATCTCACAAGCCCTACAGGTACTCCAGATGCTTTACTGCCTGATCAGATTTAAATCATCTGAAAATTAGTACCAAAAATGTCAAATTATTAACAAGAAAATAAAACTTCAGTCTTGGGAAAGCAAAGTTATTTTGTGAATTGATGGTTTCTTGATGTTCATTTTAATAAATCATAGAGAAACAATCATGAAATGAATAGAAAACTTTATTAGAAATTTTACCGTTGCTCCAGGGAATTTGATCCAATCAGTGCACTTATTTTTAACATTATAAATTGATGAACTATGAACCAATAGCTGAGGAGCCCCCAACTGGATCAGGCCCTCTGGATAAGTGAGACAGTTGATTAGCTTGAACTGTTTGGGAAGCACCCAGGCAGTGGGACCGGGACCTGTCCTTAGTACATGAGCTGGCTGTTTGGAACCTGAGGCTTATGTAGGGACACTTAGCTCAGCCTGGGAGGAGGGGACTGGACCTGCCTGGACTGAATCTACCAGGCTGAGCTGAATCCCCAGGGGAGTCTTTGCCCTGGAGGAGATGGGAATGGGGGGTAGGCTGGGGGGAAGGTGGCGGGGGAAGGGGAAAGAGGCGGGGGAGGACAGGTGGAATCCATGGCTGATATGTAAAATTAAATTAAATTATAAAATAAAAAACAAACAAAAAACAAATTGATCTACTTCTCAAGAGCATTTTATTTTAAACACAAGTAACATATAGGGGAAGAAATGCAATATTATCTTAGTCTAAATCAGGACTAAAAGTTTCTGTACCTGTGAGCAATGTGTGGGGTTTCTTCAGTCATATGGTCATACCTTCAGTTTATGTAAGGCAACCACAGGAACGTGAACAATACAGAGTTGACCAATATTCCCCTTCTTTGAGATATCTTGCATGAAGCTCTAGCCAGAACAACATGATAAGAGAAGGAAATTAAATTGGTAAAAAAATAAGTCAAATTATAACTATCTGGAGATGATATGTTACTATACATAACAGATCCTGAAATTTCCAGTAGAAATTATATAGAAATGATCAATACTGCCAGCAAAGTTTCAGGATACAAAACAACTGAGAAAAATCAATAATCATCTTGTTATATATAATTTAAAAGCAAGCTGTAAAGACATTGTGGAAACACTTCCATTCACAATGCATTAAAAATATATATCTAGGGTGAGATTTCACCAAAGTTGTGAGAGACCTCTACAATGAAAACTTTAAATGTCTGGTGAAAGAGTTTAAAGAAGACACCAGAAGATGGAAAGACCTCTCATGCTCATGGATTGGGACAGGTAATATAGTTTAATTTCTTATATATTTACATAAGCTCCCCTTTATTTTTTTTATTTGGTATATTTTTGAAGTTACAAGAACTTCATGTGAATTTACACAAAACAATACACAAACACATGAAATATATTTTAGAGAGAATTTAATACATCTCTATAGCATATACTTTTTACTCTCTCAACCTTAACAACTATTCCTTCTACCAGCACCTCTCTGCTCTGCCAGTCCCTATCATTATTCATAGACTCATGACTTTCATGTTTCTTTTGTGCCCCGTTTAGTTTTATAGGACCATCGGTGTGAGCGCTGGGTTAGTTATGTTTGGAGTTTGGTTGGGTCTACCAATCTCAGTCAGGTACACATATCCAAAGGAATAGAGATAAGTTTATCAAATAGATATCTATTTTCTCCTATTAATTTCAGCACTATTTATAACAGATAAGGCAGGAAAACAAGTTTCCAACAACTGAAAGGCAATGGAAGAAAAATTTTGTGTGATCCCCTTCATATGATTTCTTCACAATGTAGAAAATCATTTGTCTAATAGAAGTTGAGAATAGAATCATCAGATTGGCAACAGATTGTAGGAAGTAGGCAGTATGGGGAATGTTTACCTATTAGGTGTAGTGATGTATTGTGTCCTCCAAAATATTGTGCACCCTAATAAAGTTTATCTGAGGATCAGAGGAAAAAGCCAGCCGCTGTATTAAACATGGAAGTCAGGCAATGGTAACACATACCTTTAATCCTATCACTCGGGAGGCCGGGATCTGTCTGAATCTCTGTGAGTTCTAGGCCACACTGGGAACAAAGACAGGTGTGGTGGTACACACCTTGAATTCCAATACTAGTTAACCATAAAGGTCTGGAGGTCTATACAGACCGACAGGAAGTAATGTAGCTGGGCAGAGAAAGGAAGTGAAATTCAGAACAGAAAAACATATAGGTGTGGGTATATAGGAAGTAGGTCTCTTTGGCTGAGGATCTCCAAGTGGTGATAACATGGCTGGCTTTTTTCTGTTTTTCTGATCTCTTGGTTTTAACTCCAATATCTGGCTCTAGTTTTTTGTTTTTGTTTTTTTTTTTTTTTTTTTTTATTAAGACCATTTAGGAATTTGTCTACAATTAGGCACTAAACTAAACTAGATTTTTAAAGATTTATGATGTATATCCCAATAATAATGATTGTAGATAATATTGCAGATTATACTTGAAAATGGATATGAAAATAATTTGAACATATTTCATTTCAATAAAATGTTAATTGCTTGAAGAAGTATATGACTACCCTGATCTAAATATTACTTTAATGCATACTTGTACCCAAATATCACATGATATTATATTGTGGTGTATAACACTCATTTTTTCGTTAATAAGAGAAATTTATTAATTCAACTAATACAAAAGTTTGCTAATATTAATATATATTATAGAATTTTGACACTAGTAATATTTTTTATCAACAGTTCAGTCTGCTACAGTCACTCCCTCTTGATTATATTGTTTGCTTTGCTAAGTTTAATTGTCTGTAATATTCTTCCCTTAAGTAGTTATTAAAAGATGTCCTCCCTTCATATTAAGTATGTATCCTTCCTTCTATTAATTATAGGATGTAACTTTTTAAAGCACTTAACTTGTAGTAGATGATCACTACTGCATGCAGTCCAGTACTTTTGCCCAATATATTTCTACTTGATGGTCCTATAAGACAATAGCCTGTGTGCAGACAATGTACAGCCTAACAATGACCTATGGGTTCCAAGATTTTCTCAGATTCATATCTTTGGTTTTTTTTGTACTTCCAAATTTTTTTTTTATTAAATGTTTATAAATAGTGAGTTTACCTTCACTAAGATTGTCGAAGTATATGTGATTTTTAATTGGGAGCCTGTGACATGACCCAGCAGGTAAAGCTTCCTGCTGCCAAAATCTGGTAACCTGAGTATGAGCTATATGTGTCAAATGATGAGTGGTAAAAATCAAAACCATTGATGCCAAGATACACATGCCTGTGTCACACATCCATCCATACACACACACACACACACACACACACACACACACACACACACACACGTGTCTGTAGCAGGAGTCTTAAAAGTTCTTATTAATAAAATCAAACCTGAGGCAGGTATTGGGGTGAACACTGGAAGGTGAGAGAGACAGAACAAGCCACAGCTAACCTCACCTGGCCAACTTCTCAGCTGGTCTTGTTTTCTCAGACTGGAAGCCCCTGTGTCCTCATATATAAATGGCTCTCAGCTGAACTGTGCTCCAAAGCCTGAAAGCTTAACCAGCCTTATGCTTAACCAGGCCAAATGCTTCTAGTTTCTGGTCCTCATGCCTTATATATCTTTCTGCTTTCTGCCTCACTCCCTGGGATTAAAGGCATGAGTCACCATGCTTGGCTGTATCCTTGAACAGATGGATTTCTGCCTCTGGAATGCTAGGATTAAAGGCGTGTGCTACCACTGCCTATCCTCATGTTTAATATTGTGGCTGCTCTGTCTCTGACCCCAGATAAGTTTATTAGCATGCACAATATTTGGGGGAATACAATACCACACATGTCCATGCACACAATAAATGAATAAGTAAATAAATAAGTAAATATATATATATATAATATATATATATATATAAATTGAAACTTTACATTAGGAGCTACATATTGTGAACTTTGTGCTCGCCTTATGAATATACAAAAAATTGAGATTAATATTTTAAATGTTATTGTTACATGCTTAACCTTTCTTGTTTGTTTTGTTTTGTTTTCAAGATTTTTCTAAGACATTAGATAAGATATTTTCTAAGATAATTTCAGATTTTTTTTTTTACTGGATGTTAGATTTGAACTCCTGATCTGTCTCCACTTCTCAAGTGCTGGGCTTATTGTCATTTTCTTCCACACCGAACTATATTAGAATATTCTTTTAATTTATTTTTAGATAATGATATAATTGCATTATTTCCTACTTCCTTTTCCTCACTCCAAACCCTGAGGTGTATACTTTCCCCTTGGTCTCTTTCAAAGATGTGAGTAATTTTCTTTAATTATTGGTACATCTATTTATGTTCATATAATATTTTTCATCTATTGAACTAACAGCACATATCTGTGAACAAATATTGGATACATATACACATTATCTACTTTATTAATCATAATCTTAGCATAACTGAAATATCCTATGAAATTACACGGTAAAATAATTATTAGTACTTACACATATTGCATTTATAAAGTATCACAATGCAATGAAATAAGAATAATTCAGAAAGTACAAAAGGATATACCCTGTCAAATCTAAAACACTCACTGACCTCTTTCTGACCCTAGTGATCGCCCAAAAGGAGAGTCTGATGAAGAACAACTTGTAGGAGTAAAGTCCCTGGTATTCAGCAACCATTCTCTTGAGTAGATATACAGTGCTCATCAATATGGCTTGTTGTGGTGATTAATTAGATTATCCATGTAAAGTGCCCACACCTAGCAAATTCTTACTTAAGGGTCGTTATTCGTTACATTAATTGTGGCATAGCACCTGCTACAGGCAACATCACACAGTGTGAAGACAACTGGATGAAATGTGCAATGTCATATCAAAATCTACGCTTTCATTCACCTTTACTTTTTAAGACATTCATAGAAAGCAGCTAGACTTTTCTTGAATGCTCCTATAAACTGTTAGCTATATAAGCTAACTGTGTGAGTTAACTGTATAACCTAACTGTCAGGTTAAACTTAAATATGCACTTTAGATTTTTCGTCCACCTAATGAACATTTCCTTTTAGTGGAGCTGTACCTTATTCTTTTTTCCACATATTTACAGACCAGAATATGAGAATTGCTTTTCACAGTAGGAAAGAATGATAATTATGCCTTAAATTGTTACCTCTTTATTATTTTATACCTCTCTATGTTGGAACACTGGAGGACACTAGTTAATTGGTAAGATATAATTCATTTAAATTTTATGATGTAAAAGATTTTACATACAAAAATGTTGTTAGGGACTCATCTCAAACTCTCAAAGTTTTTTAAGTTCAGGAATAGATATTTATTTTCTTGATTTATTGGTTTTGGGGTTTGAGATAAAAAAAAAGAAAAGGGGAAGGAGGTTTATTATGAGAATAATAAGGAAGAAAATAATGATACAAATATGAGATAAAAATTCAAGGCAAACAGTGACCCTTAAGGTAATTTGATAAACAGTGAGAATGTATATAAAATAATACACTTAATTTCTCTTTTGAATAAAATTTTGTTATCTCTGTTAGTAAGCAGAGACACTAAATATATAATCATTTTTTTAATGTTAAACTTAAATCTGCTCATGTTGACTCAAGCTTGTAGTCTCAGATACTAGGGAAGTTTAATTGAGTTTAAAAATTAATGACAAACCTGGATTACACCATAAATTCAGGGCAGCTTGGATATCTAGTAGGCCATGTCTCAATAAGCAGATAAAAAATAAAAATTAGCACATTATTATCAAAATGTATACGTAATTACAATAAATAACTTATGAAGTTCTTAGTGCAAGTAATCTCATTCTGTGTCAGAGCCCAAGGAGATATAAAAAATCATTTCCATGATGCAGGACAATTCTTGACACAGTTGTCTCTAAGCCATCACCAGGAAGTGTAGAATAATAGTTTTAAACTATCCACCTCACTATACTACTTTCCCTGAAGCAAGAATGTTGAGAGGAATAGAGAACTATTTACATCTTTCTATTGACATACAGGCAAAACTTCTAGGTATAAACATCTTAACTGGATTAAACTATCCAGAGTGTGTGGATCCCCACTTCAAATAGCTGTCAAATGACCAGAAAGAATCTCAGTGCTTACATAGTCCTCATTACCATTTCTAAACAGCTCTGCACAGCTCTTTTTTTTTTATTCTCTCATATATTACATCCTAACAACAGTTGCCCTCCCTCCTCTCCTTCCAGTCCCTACCATCTACAGTTATTCTCTTTCCCAGATCCACTCCTCCATTTCCCTTCAGAAAAGGGCAGGCTTCCCAAGTATATCAAACAAACATGTCATATCAATATGCAATAGTACTATGTACATCCCCTCATATTAAGGCTTAGCAAAGCAACCCAGTAGGAGGAAAGGGTCCCAAAAGTGGGTAAAAGAGTCAGACACAGCCCCTGCTCCCACTGTTAGGAGCCGCACAAGGATACCAAGCTATTCAATAATAGGTATATGCAGAGGACCTAGGCCAGACACTTACAGATGCCCTGAACATTGTTTCAGTTTCTGTGAATCCCTGTGGGCCCTGGTTAGTTGACTCTGTGGGTTCTCTTCTGGTGTCCTTGCATCCCCTGGCTCCTACAATCCCTCTTCTTCTCTTCAGCAGGATTCCCCCAGCTGTGCCTAATGTTTGGCTGTGGGTCTCTGTATCTGCTCCCATCAATTGCTGGAAGAAGCCTTTCTGATAACAACTATGCTAGGCTCCAGACTATGAGTATAGCAGAATATCACTAGGAATCGTTTCATTGACCGCCCTTCCCCCATATCAATGTAGTTGGGTCTATCCTTGGTCCCTGGGTTATCCAGCTTCTGTGTCCTAGCCCTCTAGGCTGTGTCAGACACGAGCTTCCTCTCAAACTGGACCAGTCATTGCTGTCCATTCCCCCAAGATATTATCTAATCAGATGCATGTTCTTCCCAATTTTAGAATATGAACTCTACATATAATTAAATTACCTTATTATCATTAACTTACCCTTTCTCTCTTTCTTTTAACTTTGGATCTAACTGCAACATCTGTGTTCAGAAATACTTTACTGAAGGCTTACTGAGTGCTTCTGTGTTATTTTCTTTTCTTCTGAAATCTAACACCTAAAATAGAAAAGGAACAGCAATATTCCTTTCTTTGTATCTCTAATTCCAGATAGTTGTCTTTGGACATTGACCGTCCAGAACTTTGATCACCTTGTACACACCATTAACACCATAAAGACTGTCTTTCAAAGTTAGATCATTTCAAAGGATATAGTATGTGCAACATTGCATGCTGTTGTTGTTGTTTTTTTCTCTTTTGAGGGGCTTGCCACCCAGCTCCCCAATAAATAACACATGGAGGCTTACTCTTACTTAAGAATGCTAAGCCTTAGCTTGACTTAGTTTCTTGCCAGCTTTCCTTAACTTAACTTATACCATCTACCTTTTGCCTCTGGGGTTTTCCCATTCCCTTTCTTCTCTAAATCTTACTCTTACTCCGTGGATTATTGGTTGTGTAGCTGGATGGCTGGCCCCTGGTGTCCTCCTCCTTCTCTGGCTACTAGCTCTCTTCTCCCTCCCATTTCCAGATTTCTCCTCTTATTTATTCTCTCTGCCTGCCAGCGCCACCTATCCTTTCTCCTGCCTTGCTATTGACCAGTTCTTTATTAGATCATTAGGTGTTTTAGACAGGCACAGTAACACAGCTTCACAGAGTTAAACAAATGCAACACAAACAAAAGTAATATACCTTAAAATAGTCTACTACAATTGCAAATTTGATCAATTACCTAATCACACCATTTAAATAGTATTTTATATCTCTAGTGAGAAATATGATTCTGAGTTCCATTTTAATTAAAGCAGTACTACTCATGTGAATCATGTAAACAGTTCTAAACCATATACTCTTTGTCAGTTTTTTAATGAGTATAAACATTGAGAACTAGTTCAGAAATTTTATAGTATTTTGATGGTCTCTATTAAGGATCATTCATTGTGATGTTTCTAAACACAAGTGTTTTCTACTTCATATTTTGTTATGCACTGGAGCAAAGAAAGTTACCAGTTTGCAAAGTTTTAAAATAGTAATAATAACAACAAGAATAACAAGTATACGTCTAGAACCTTACACCATGAAGTAACTAAAATTTAGATATGTTACCCCTTTATTATTGAAGTGTAAGATGTAAGACACTTGATAAAATCAATTGAAAGCAGGAAGGGTTGGTATCTAATGGATTGAGAAAAAAAAAGTGTCTATCATGGGATGAATGAGGCCTGAAAGCTGGAACATAAGGGAGTTTTTCACATTGTTTCTAATATCAGGATCAAAAGATAAACTGAGAATGCTCATGCTCAAATTTATTAATTGCTTTCCCCCCTCTTTTTCAGTCTCAATACTCAGTCTATAGGATGGTGCTACCTACATCCAAAAGGGTCTTCTCAACTCTTTTAAACCTCTCAAGAAAAACATTCACAGAGCTGTCCACGGTAGTTGGTTTTATTTTTTATTTTTTGCTCATTGGGGGGCTGCCATTGAGCTCCCAAATAAACACATAGAGACTTATTCTTACTTATGAATGTCTGGCCTTAACTTGGCTTATTTCTAGCCAGCTATTCTTAATTTAAATGATCTCATCTCCCTCTCAACTTTTACCTTTCTCTATTCTATATTCCTTTCTTTCCATCTTACTCCATGGCTAGTAGTGTAGCTGGTTGACTGGTCCATGATGTCCTCCTCTCCTTCTCCTTTTCTTGTTCCTCCCTCTTCATTGCCTTTCTTCTCTCTTCCCTTATTTATTTTCTCTGCCTGCCAGCCCTGTCTATTTCTCTCTCCTGCCTAGCTGTTGGCCATTCAGCTCTTCATTAAACCAATCAGGTATTTTTAGACAGGCATAGTAACACAGCTTCACAGAGTAAAACAAATGCAAGATAAAAGAATACAACATATCTTTTCATCATTCAACAAATATTCCACAGCATAAACAAATGTAGCACATCTTCAACTAATATTCTATAACAGTCCACAGGTATGTTACCTAGATATTTCTGAATCCAGTCAAGTTTACAGTGAAGACTCAGAATCAAAAATCTATTCCTCATCATTTTGACACCCAAACTTACTACTTAAAAATAATAACATTCTACCCCTTAACTTCAAAGAATCTTTTTCATCTCATAATTCAAATGTATTGCGTTCAATCTCAAAATTATCATCATCTTTTACAGTTCCAACACTCTCCCAAACTCTATGTGTAGCACCTCTTGTTGAGACTCTGGAAATTCTTAAACATTAACCCTGTAAACTTATCAAATAATCTTAATCCAAAATGCAATGGCACTGAGGGAACATTTCCATTCTAAAAGAAGGAAGGGCAAGATAGCATGGAAAACAGTTCCAAAATGAGTCCCAAACAAGTAGAGCAACAGACCTTATAGCAGTATTTTAGCACCTGGTGTTTGGGTTGTAATTCCAGCGTTTCAAAGGAATTAGGGAAACCTACCCTCTCATTCTATCACACGATCCACACCATCTCCCTCTCTATCTTGGCCTGCTTCCACATCATGCAGGATTCCTTAGTGGACATTTTGTGGTATTTGAATTTCTAAGATCATCAAATATTGCATCTTAGATTTACAAAGGGCTCTGTAGAAAACATTCTTGTTAGACTTTATTGGACCCTAAGCCCACAAATAGTGACTCAGAGACTTATTGTTAATTATAAAAGCTTGTCCTTAACTTAGACTTGCCCCACTAGCTCTTATAATTTAATTAACCCATATTTTTAATCTATGTTTTGTCACATGGCTCAGTTACCTCTTCCTAGTATGACACATCCAACTTTTCCTGAGTCTGCTGACAGAAATGTACAATTAGGATTCCTCCCCTCAGTTTCTCTTTCTCTACCTGGAAGTCGTGCCTATTCACTACTGCCTAGCTATTGACTAATTAGCTCTTTATTAAACTAATCAGAATGTGCCTTACGCAGAGACACATCTTTACAGTGTAAGCAAATATTCTGCAACATTTCCCCCTTTTCGTCTAGTTATAAAAGAAATGTTTTAAATCTAACATAGTAAAAATATCTACAGTAACAACAATTATCAGGTAAGAATTAAATTTGCATAATTATAACTAATTATATTA
>CABHPQ010164033.1:0-40389 GCA_902168405.1 Peromyscus aztecus
GTCATTGAAATGGGCTCAGTGTTGCTTCCAATTTTCTCTTTGTGATCAAAGTTCCCATGTGCAAGGCATGCTGTGTAGCGCCGACTACACTCTTACCCTAACTTCCAGCCTCTTAACTTCCCTCTTCAATGCACAGACACAAAACACATATCTTATTTCAGTTATTGTGTAGTCACCGTGGGGAGATGATGGCAGTGCACACAACTTCCATTCCCCGAGTATATAAATTTCAGTCTCTTGGTTCTTAAAAAACTTTTTAAAACAGCAGAATACTTTTAGTTTCTTTCCTTAACTTCCAAATTGATATCTAGGATGACTGCCAATGATATTATATCATCCCATATGTTTTGCTTAATTACACTATTTCCTGAATTCAATTTTTGAAGTTAAAATTCTTCTCCACCTTGTCATCAAAACATTATGAACACTCTTTGTCGTACTGAGATTAGAAGATAAAACATCTTTTAAAATTATATCTATTTGAAATCTTTCCAGAACTTTAGGAAGAGAATGATTCAACACTATGATCATTTAAATCCATGTTGTAAATCACAAAATATCAGAATTTTATGGTACATAGAACTGAGTTAATCTAATAGGAAATCCCCCCAAAAAAGGTTTAGATGTCTTTTCAATTTGAAGTATATTTCCAATTTATAGTATGTTAAGACTCAAGTTATTTCCTCTAATAAATTGGTCTTGCTTTTATATGTTGTTCAGATATCAATATAAGAATAACATCTGCATCATTTTAATACCTGTATTATACAGAACATTAAGATGAATCATAACTCATACAGTATGCCCTCTAGGGAATCCTATATTTTTTTTTATTTTTATATCTTCAACAAATTGTAAATGATCTTAAGGTTACTGGAGTGTGTTTGCATATCTTTAAAATCATTTTCTAGATGGTAATTGAAAGATTTGCCAACAAAAAATCATGTCACATTACCCCTTTCAGTTTGACTCTACTGTCTTTTATCTTTATATCCATAAAATGAGCACCACCAACATCCCCAAGTTGCAAATTTGCAAAGTGACATTTGATTTTACTAATATGTTCCTTCTTTAAATATCTCATATTTTCTCTAGCATTTTGATATAAAACCTACTTCCCTGTTTATAATATCCCTATAATTCCTCTCCATCACTCCATCTCACCCACTACCCTCTTTCTATTTGCATAACTCTAGGAACATCTTAGAAAACAGAGCAAGGATAGTTGCAGTGATGTAAACAAATCTTTATATAAATATTAAAGTAAAGGAGATAGTACATACTACCAGCGGAGCAATGATTCTGAAATTTTTGGCAGTAAAGTGTAAGCAAAAAGAAAATAATAGAAAAGATATAAAACTGAGTTTAAACAAATTTCTCAGCAATTTCAAGACTAAAGATTCTTGAAATATTTTAATCAATGGGGGAAAATGGGTACAGCAATCGTCACAATTCTTATCCTGTAATAAAACCAATTCCTGAATGGCTCAGCATGTTGAAAATGGAAGAGTCCTTAAACACTATGTGAATAAAAACTGCTTCTAGCATAATTTGACATAAGACACTTATCTCTGTGTCCTAAAAGCAAGCAGACAAAATATCTCAGTGCAAGTCCAAGAAATCCACATTTTCATAAATATTTCAGACAATTATTAGTCATTTGAAAATCACAAACAAGTCTCTAGACTACAATTTCCAGATCACCTAACCTGAAAAGAGTTATGTGACATTCTAAAGGGTATAAACCTCTATGATCTGTTAAAGCCCCATAGCAGATCTTTGATACACAATAAATTGACAATTCTTTTCATTTCCCCTTTCTTTTCCCTTCTTGTCCTCCTCTTCCTCCTCCTAACCCTCTTTGTCCACCTCTTCTTGAGGCAGGAATTTTTGTAGTATAAATTGATTTCCTGATCTTCCTGCCTCTACCTCCCAAGCCTCAGTTGAACTTTTGATAACTCTATAATGGATATACAGTTATGATTTCTTGGATTTTGTATCTAACTCCAGTTTTTTTCTAATTTCTCTGATTATAAGAGTTATCAGTGTGAATGAAAGCCTCTAATGTAGGATCTGACACCAAGAAGACCCCATGAAGCTACTCAGAGAAACAAAGTGCCTAAGGCAGTCTCTGCACCAGGGGACCGCAAAGGTTCATACTTTAGTGTCACAGTTTCTACCACTAATTATACACAAGGACTGTGGAAGGTTGTGCATAGGAAGTATTATGCACAGGAAGGATAGTATGCAGGGTAAGGTTTTTGAGTTTCACATAGACAGAATCCCTATCTAGACATATTTTACTACTTAGTATGCATCAGTAATAAAAAGCATGCTGGTCTAGTGCCCTTTGAATTCATGTGAGATTTATTCATTTATCTTATAGCACTATATACTTGCAATAATTATAAGAGAAAAAAAGAAATCTGTCTCCTTAGTGTGTAAGAGCTGAATAATTGGTAAAGACTTAAAACTACCATTGAGGCAATCAAGGTTGATGGGGGATATATTGATAAACATTCAGCATGGAATTGCATGTCCCCAGATCACAATTTCATAGGCATATGCTGATTTGACTTCTAGATAATAGCAAAGCATGACTGAGAAGATGAAACATGCCTAAAGCATAATACATCATTCCTTTCCTCCACTTCTCTTACATTTTCTTCCATATCTTTCTTCTGTTTCATGTCTTTTCCACTGCTGTATGTAACTCATCCACAAATCAAGGGGCTTGCCTATGAACCATACAGAGCATCTTTGGAACTGTTAGTTTTGGTACCCAGACCCAGGTTTAAGATAGGTCAAGGAGGTCACAGTGGGAGTTAGTCCAATTGGTTATTTTATCTGAAACTATCAAAGAAAGACTCTAGAAATCTGAAGTCTGCTTTAAAATGACTGCTTAAGAAAGTCTCAGTGTATTTACCAATTTGAATACTAGGGTATGCCAATTCAGTCACCCTCACTGCTGTTGCTAGTAGTCTAATCTGGGATCATTCTTGTGGATTCCTGGGAATTTCCCTAGCACCAGGTTTCTCCCTTACCCCATAATGTCTCCCTTTATCAAGTTACCGCATTCATTGCTCTCCCACTCCATCCCTCCCTCAACTTGACCATTCTGTTCCCATGTTCTCATGCCCCCATCCACTAACCTCTACTGCCTGCCTCCGTCATCTCCAGTTTACTCATCAGGATCTCCACTTTCCCTTTCCCAAGATGATCCATCCATATATCCCTCTTAGAGTCCTCCTTGTTTCCCAGCTTCTCTGGAGCTGTGGGTTGTAATCTGATTATCCTTTGTTTTACATCTAGTATCCACTTATGAGTGATTATATTCCACGTTTGTCTTTCTGAGTCTGGGTTACCTCACTCAGGATGATATTTTCTAATTTCATCCATATTTCATGATGCCATTGTTTTTTACAGTTGAGTAATACTCCACTGTGTATATGTAGCACATTTTCTTTATCCATTTTTTGATTGAGGGGTATCTAGGTTGCTTCCAGGTTCTGGCTATTAAGACTAATTCTGCTATAAACATAGTTGAGCAAGTGTCTTTGTGGTATGCTTGACTATCCCTTGGGTATATGCCCAAGAGTGGTATCATTGGGTCTTGAAGTAGATTGATTCTCAATTTTCTGAAGAACCACCATACTGATTTCCAAAGTGGCTGTACAGTTTACACTCCCACCAACAGTGGAGGAGTGTTCCCCTTGATTCACATCCTCTCCAACATAAGCTGTCACCAGTGTTTTTGATCTTAGCCATTCTGACAGGTATAAGATGGTATCTCAGAGTCATTTTGATTTGCATTTCCCTGATGACTAAAGATGTTGAGAAATTCCTTAAATGTCTTTCGGGTGAATACCCTAGCTGTCCTGACAGAGCCTTCATCCAGTAACTGATGGAATCAGATGCAGAAATCCACAACCATACATGAAGCCAAGTTCCAGGAGTCCAGTGGAAAAGAGGGAAGACAGATTACATGATTAAAGGGGGTCAAGATCATGATGGGGAAATCTACATAGACAACTGAACCAAGCTCAAAGGAACTCACGAAATTTAGACTGCCAGTTGTGGAACCTGTATGGGACCAGACTAGACTATCTGCATAAGGGAGACAGCTGTGTAGCTGGGTCTGTTTGAGGGGCCCTTGGCAGTGTGATCAGGATCTATCCCTGGATCATGAGCCAGCTTTCTGGATCCCATTACCCATGGTCAGACACCTTGCTCACCCCTTATAAAGAGAGGAGGTGCTTGGTCCTGCCTCAACTGAATGTACCAGGCTTAGCTGTCCCTCCATGGGAGAACTTACCTTGTTGGAGGAGGGGATTGGGAGTGGGGAGTAGGGGAGATTTAGAGAAGAGATGAGAGGAGGAATGAGAGGGGTTAAGCCACAGCCAATCTGTGGTTGGTATGTAAAATTAACAAAAAAAAATTTTTAAAAGAAAGCCTCAGTGACAGAGAAAAATAAACAAGTGACTCTCAAAAGGAGGATTTATCTCTTATTGCACCAGGTCTTCAACTAAAAGCTATCTCATTTGTCCTGGCTCCTTGAAAATAATTCTTCAGTGACAGTTAGTGGCTTGCCCCATTCCCTTAGGAAGAAAAAGGTTATTTTGCCAGGAAGATTCATTATCTGAACAAAAAACTAAGAGAGACATGTTAGCCATGTAGCCAACTAGAGTGTGAAAAGGCAGTCACTTTTCTAACTTTTTTTTCTCATAGTCTTCCTATTTTCACAACTCCCAGAATCCTACATTAATGATGCATAGAGTCATCTCACTGTTCTTGAAACATGTTCTTACCTGAGAATTCCCAACCAACTCCTTACTGACTCCCTTTCCATGCTTTATTATTTTCACTTCTATCCACAGTCTTTTCAATCTGTTCTACTTCAGTCCTCTCAAACTCCTGTCTTGCCTACTGCTGAACATTTAGAGAAAAAAAATGTAGTCTCTGATTCAGTCTTTCTTAAAGCCATGTGTGAATCTCCTTAATACTGCTATATGTCTGTGCAGAAACACAATTCTTTTTCGATCCCCTAAGTCACCTGAAGAGTATCCGATCAAATCCTGAGTAAGGCCCTTCTTTAAAGACAGTTTAATCTGAGAGAGAGGAGGCACTGTCCTGATCCGATTTAATTCTGATAGTTTGTGACGAGTACAATGTATAATTCATTAAATGGTCACTTTCCCCTGTCATTTTAATCAACTTTGCAGTCCTATTTACACTAGGGTTATGATGTTACTCTTCAATTCTTGGCTTCTACTCTGGAGGTTCAGAGTTAGTGTCCACATGTTTTGAAATTTAAATGTTCTGTTTTCCTGTGTGGTGACTTACTATCTTTCTTTTATTCAAGGAACTATTATGTGGGTGCGTTGCTGTATTTTCCCTGGTTCATATACTGTCTATTAAATCATCCATTCCAAAAAGAGGCAGAGCTAAAAGATTTGTAGTGCAATCAAAATAGAGCACACTCTTAACATGTCAATATTCATTTCCAGTCCCTTATAAATCTTCAACTTCTCTTAAGAAATCTATTTTTCTTACCTGGATATTTTGAAGAAAAAAAGCCATCAAATTAAGTATCTAAATCTCACGTAAACTGATTGTAATGGAATTATTTAGTTCCAGACAAACTTCAAACACAGCATATTATCTGAAAGGTAGCAAAGCATCCATCATCTTTTATGTAGATCGATGCTTTTACTTATCCCTGGTAGAGTCCTATTCCTATTGAAGTGACTGTGTATAGCAGCTAGGAGGGCTGTGAGTCTAAAAGAGGAGTCTAACGGGATCATTGTGTTATTTTGTTTTTCATGACTTGTCTCTCTCACAAGGCTCTATGCCTTCTAATGCCATGTTTTTCCTCTTTTGTTATTGACTCATAAACACACATGCACACCACACACACACACACACACACACACACACACACACACACATGCACACACCCCAACAGACACATGTATACATTTAATCAAGTAGTTAATAATCTGTAGTAGATACCTTGTTAGTATCTCCTTTTGGTGCTTGATGGTTACATTCTCCAGGACAACAGCTAAGCATTGTTTCTTTATCCAGCATGGAACTCAGTATGATATTTTATGAGCAATTGACAAATACTTTTTGACTTAGAATTGGCTTGGAAGACAGTCACCATTTGGGTGTTGATCCCTAGTGTAGCTGGGGTTATCTCCTGGTCCTGCTTGGCCCACGGTCAGGACAAATCTCTCTCACCTGCCAATCCCACAGCTTGTGTCCTTCTGTTTCTCAGGTAATATTATATCCTTCTGAGGTCTTTGATGTAGTTGAAGATGAGATAGTTATAAATTCCTTAGTCATGATAAAAGATAAGGTAGATATGAAACCTTAGACTCACAAATATAGGATAGATAGAATATCTTCTTTAATTTTGCCAAATACAAATAGACTAGATATTATAACTGTAATTCTTGCTTGATAACTGTTTTGCTGTTGTAATTTTACTATGTGAAAGTTAAAACCTTCCTTTTAAAAAAAAAAAAAAGGAAAGGTGAGGTGCTATGGATGATTGATTGATGAATAAAGTGCTGATTGGCCAATAGCCAGGCAGGAAGTATAGACGGAACAAAGAGAAAGGAGAATGCTCAGAACAGGAAGTCTGAGTGAGAGAGACACTGCCAAGCGCTTCCATGACAAGCATGATGTTAAGATACCAGTAAGTCAAGAGCTATGTAGCAACTTATAGATTAATAGAAATGGGTTAATTTAAGATATAAGAACTAGATAGCAAGAAGCCTGCCACAGCCATACAGTTTATAAGCAATATAAGCTTCTGAGTGATTATTTTATAAGTGGGCTGTGGGACTGTGGAGGCTTGGCGGGACCCAGAGAGAAACTCTCCAGCTACACTCTAGTAAAGTGTGACATACAGTGGATATTAAACAAAAGATAGCTTTTGTCAAGTTTGTTTTTGTTTTCTGTGTACTATTTTCCAGAATAACAAATCTACATATAATTCCTTTTTCTTTGTTAGTAATTTTAAATATTCTAAATTTATGTAACTCTTAAGAGCAAGTATAATGAGAACTGTAAGAAATTATTTCTTTAATATTTTAATTGAAATAAAATTGATTCGCTTTACTCCCTGCCTTTCCTCCTTCCAGCCATTCTCAATTTCCCTCTCTCCAACCCCTTCCATACTTTCCCCAGTCTCTGGTTGATAGCCTCACTTTCTTTCTCTGTCTCTATTACTGTTGCATACATACATGTATATATATATATATATATGCATAAACATATGAATACAATCTGCTGAGTCTGTTTTATTTACTTTTTGTTTAGTTTTTCTATTTTGGGTTTTTTTCTGTATGTCTCTGTGTGTGTATGTGCGTGTGTGTAGCTTCAAAGATGTTCATTCATCATTTGACAACCAATAAGGGGGCCCAACCCTAGGAGAGGTTAATTCTTCTAGTAATAGTGATGAGTTGCCTGTGGTTCTTTGTCTAAGAATGAGACTTTGCTAAATTTTCCTTTCTCATTAATTTCTTCATTGATACTGTCATTGTTGCAGTCTTGTTTATGCAGCTATTTAATGAGAGACTAGTTCCCAGCAGACTTCTCTGCATTCTGACTCTTTCAATGATGTTCCTTGAGTCATAGTTCTGAAGCTGTGGTGTATGGTGTCTTGGTGCTGGGATTCCCCATGATCTATGAATCTCTGCATTGTGTGCAGTTTTGTTTTTCCCTGATAGTTTTCATTTACAGTAAAAAGAGGTTTCTTTGATGAAGGATGGTAACAATATTCATCTGTGTATATAAGAATAAGAAGATTCAGAATAAAATACAATATTATGCTGTTCTAGCAAACTGGCAGTAATACAGTCTTTCCTAAGATCCATCCATGACTTTATTAGCCCAGGAAAGCTGGCTAGGTTTCTAGTAGCAGGCATGATTTCCCTCCTGTTGAGTGGGCCTGAAATCAAGCTAGACAGATACTGTTTGCCACAGACACCCGAGTGTCACTTCATATATATATATATATATATATATATTGCTAATCTGGAAAATGCTGTGGTTCATAGATGTTGAAGCAGGATAGCACCATTTAATTTCTTCTCTCCCTTGGCATTTTTCATTGTATTTCCTGAATATCTGAAAGCTAGACTTTCAGGTAAGGAAGAGGCTTCTAAGTCCTGCATCCTAAGCATAGACTGTTTTCAACAGCAAAAAACTGCCCTCAACCCTATGAGACAAACAAGGGCTACACAATATATTTTGTTTGGGGAATCACTTGGACTACCCTGACCAACCATGAAAATTTTCTTATTTGAAATTGGGTTTTTTGTTAGCTTATGGGTCCTGTGAAGAGGATTGTCAATCAATTATCTCATCTTGCTTTAAAATACGCATATATATATATGTGTGTGTGTGTATTATATATATATATATGTATATATATATATATATGCCATATGATTGGGGTAAATATAAACAAAAATGAATCTTTAAGACTTTATCATTTATGTAACCTGGATCCTGCTATTCCCTTTTAAACTTCTGTCTGCCATGCCTGTGGTTCCTTTATAATTTTCTGGTTTCTCTTGTCATTTTACGTTGTATAGTATACTCACATCTGAGGATTTGGAGCTGGAAAACACAGATGAGAGAGAACAGGTGCTGTTTGTCTTTCTGGATGTGGGTTACCTCACTCGATATAATCTTTTCTAGTTCGTTCCATTTACCTGCAAATTTCATGATTTCATTTTACTTTACAGCTGAATAGTATTCCATCATGTATATGAGTCGCATTTTCATGTTCCTTTCATCTCTTTAAGGATATTTAGGTTATTCCCATGCCCTGGCTATTGTGACTAGAACAGCAATGAACTAACCAAGTATCTGTAGAGCTGAGGAGGATGCCAAAGAGCAGTATAGCTGGGCCATGTAGCAGATTTAGTTTCAGTTTTTTTGAGGATTTTCCATATTTATTTCCAGAATGGCTGCAGCAATTTGTATTCTCCCCAGCAGTGAATGAGGGTTCCTCTTTTGCCACAACTTCACCAACATTTGTTGGCAATTAATTTGTTAATCATAGCCGTTCTGATTTGGTGAAATAAAATCTCAAAATTGTTTTTGCTTGCATTTTCTTAATTGCTAAAGATGATGAACACCTTTTTGAGGTATTTATTAATCATTTTGTTTCTACTGAGAACTCTCCATTTAGATCCCCAGTCCATTCCTTTGACAAAATTTAACATGCTTTTTTGATGAAATCTCTATAAGGAATAGGAGTGGAGGGGACATGCATCAACATAATGAGACCTATATATGACAAACTCAATGCCAATATTATAATACATGGAGGAAAAGTCTCAACAGTTCCATGAATAGAAGGACCAAGACAGGGCTGCCCACTACCCTCTTCTTTTTCAGTATAGTACTGGAAGTACTAGGTGGAGCCAACTGTCAGGAGAAAGAAATTTAATATATACAAATCGGAAAACAAGACAAATTAGATGTATTTGCAGATGGTATGATATATAAAAGTAAGTCATTGAAAACTTTTCATTAAGAAACTTTTAGAAATACCAAATTAATCAAAATAGTGAAGTGCAATTTACAAAAATCAATAGCCTTTATCTTCACCACCAACAAACACACTGAGAATGATGTTGTGGGCATGCTCCCATTTACAATTGCATCAAAGATAATCAATTATCTTGTAATACACCTAAACAAGGATGGAGGTGACCTCTACAATGAAAGCTTCAGGTCTCTGAAATAGAAAATTGAAAAATACACTAAAAAAATAAAAGACATTCTATGTTCATGGTGTGCATTTTCAACAGAATTAATTCTACTGATCCATGAAATCCAAATGAAAGTACTGACAACATCCTTCACAGAAATTAAAAAAAATCCTAATTTCATATTCAATGAGAAAATATCCTGGGAATCTAAAGCAATCTTGAACATAAAGAATACTTGAGAGATTGCTATTCCAGACTTCAAGGTATATTATAGCACTATAATAATAAAAATAATGTGGTAATGGTACAAAATAGACAGAACAATGGAATAACATAGAAGACCTGAACATGAATAGTCATAGCTAAGGTACCTGATATTTGATAAAGAGACAAAAACATGCACTGAAGGAAAGATACAATCCTCAACAAATCGTACTGAGAAAACAGGACACCCACATGCAGAAGAATGAAACTGACTAATAAAATTGAATAATGAAATGTCTAATTGTTTGAAAACTCGATCCAAGTAATCAAAGATCTCACAAAAACACCTAGAAGAAAATATAAGCTGTGCCCTACAAGATATAAGTGTAGAAAGGACTCTCTGAAAATTTACCAAGAAATTAAGGCCAACAGTTGACAACTAGGAACTCATAAAACTGAAAAGCTTCTTTGGTACAGCTAAGGAAACAACCAAATAAGTGAAGAAGAATCTCACAGAATGGAGCTTCCTTAACTTTTCAAAAATCAAATCATTTTTAAAGCTGTATAATGATATTTAATTTTAAAGAAAATGCGAGTATGCATTATCAAAGTTAATAGGAGACCCCCAGTGATAGCTTCTTTCATTTACACGTATATTCCACTGTATGGTTTTCCCTCATGTTGCTGTTTATATTCAGTCTGCGTTTTAATAGGCAACTTGATCACCTTCCAAATTGTCGCAAGTATAAATAAAACTACGATCAATATTCGTAAACAGGTTTGAATTTATCATTTAATTTTACTCATCTGAGTATTTTTTTCATTGATTCATTATTTTAGTATTTTTTTAAGATATATAAGTGGTGATACATTTTGAAACTTCAAACACAGAGTTTAGCTAGTTTATCATCTCACCTCATGGTCCTTGGAATTTTCCTTTTGTCTCAATTCCCTAACCTCCTCTCTGAGTAGAAATTGCAATAGTATATTCGTAAGGAGAAAAAGAGATAAAATATATAAAAAGAGATAAAATATATAAAGTGCTTAAAGCAACAATTAATAAAAGTGATGTATTATTTTAAGGATCACTATGTGCTATAAATCTTTCTATATGGATCTGTACATGTAAGTGAGGTTGATAGTACCAAACTGGTGAACTTCCATAACAAGCCAAGCTTGCCATCTGTACATACTTTCTCAACAACTATTTATGGTTTGTTAATATGAGGTAGTTGAGCTCAATATGAATGGTTAAGGACCATATCCAGATGTTATAAAGGATATTATTCCCATGTTGCACAAGAAAGTACAGTGATTGCTTGGGGATACTTACAAACTGGCATTTGTCTTATGGGGAGAAGTGCTACCATCATGAACTTAGTTCAGACTAAGATCCCCACCTCCATCACCCTGTAGAAACTACTACAGGTTCTTAATCACTCAATTCATTTTATAAAGCTGTACAATAATATCTATATGCTAAGTGGGTAAGGGATTCATTAATAAAATTAATGGAAAGTGCCCAATAAGTGCTAAATAAGTATTGGCCATTTTCTATTAACCCCTTGATATTCCTGAAGTGGTGCAAATAGGCTTTATGTTGTGAGCACTGACTTCTCAGATTTTCTGCTTGTGTAGATCCTAGCTTTAAGAGAGGTAAGCTTAGGATATGCTGAATAACTACTAAGCTGGGGATCAACAGATCAGAAGTCTAGTTTAGATTCAGTTAATTCATTTTAACACTCAAGATTTAGCTGAACTTCTTGTTTTATTTAAGGAGACATGTTTGATGCTTCTCTAACTGTCTTGTATAACTAAACACTGACAGAAGCATGATGTCTAAATTAATGCAAGCCATACTAATCAAAGGTTATTTGCTTTACTGTTTAAACAGAGATTATTCATGGCAGGAGCTGATGTGTTTTGATTTTTCAATGTGTCAGCTATAAGATCAGAACAGATATTTTAGCCCTGTGATGATTCCCTATAAATAGAGACATAAAATCTTAAATGCTCATTGATGTAGTTATAAATTGTCATTTAGGATACGTTGATCCAGGCAAAACGACCCTGAGCTAATGTTACTCTAGGGGGTGACTTCTATTTTCAAACTGGTGACTTCTAATTACAAACCTGGAATTCTTAGTTTGAGGTGATCTTATGTTTCTCTTGGTAACTTACTGCAAGAATACATTTTTTATTTTCTTATTATTGTGTGACTCAAGTTCCTTCCAGGGGCACCTAAGCCAGCCTCTTCTACCAAGGTTCTGCTTGAGAGTAAGGAAGTAGGTATTATTAGTAAGAGCTCAGTGAAATTGAGCAGTGTGGCTCAACGTGACGGCTTCTGTCAAATGGCCCTTCACTCTAGACCTTTGACATTTAGGCTAATGTATTTATCAGGGAAACCAGAACTGTGATTCTCTTGTTATTTGTTAATAACTTACTTAGCCTAGAGTAAGATTTTACTCCTCCTGGATTAAAATACCGTCTCTGCAAAACAAAACAAACAAAAAACCAAACTTGTTTTATTAAAAAATTAACAAAATAAATTGACTTTCTAGATATTTGAAATGAGGATCATAGTGGTACAAATATTTCTGAGACATACCTGAGACAATGTATAAGTTTCCAGTATATGGAATAGAAGCCCTTGCTTCCCATGCTACTTCCTTATGAATACTTGATGGCACACTCTAAACAGGAGATAAAGTCTAGGGTGTTGGACTGGTTATGAAGTTAAAGATGTCATCTCTTTTCTCAAGGGTACAGAAGGTTTTTGCAGTATGACCAACAATATTCCCATTAGTTTGGTTTGGGTGGTTTCTGTACTTTTCCCAAGCTCTATATGCCTACTGGGATCTTTATGGTTCATTTGAAAAATCCTTCAAAAACAGTTGTTCATATATCATATTATAGCTCCTTCCTCATCAAAGTAGATTAAACTCTACTGAGTCAAAGTTAAAATCCATTAACATGAATTCAGCAAATTCAAATCTCATGTAATTAGCAAGCAAATATCATTTGAGAACTTTAAAGAATGCTAATATTTGTAGCATTGTATTGACATTGTTAATGCACTGAAGAAGATATTAAAGTATAGACAAAACATCAGTCCAATCTGTTTATATCTATGAAATACATCCCTAGAATTTCATTAATTCCATCCTAGAAATTCTTGGAACTGTGAATTAATCCTGTTTATAAATGTAACCTCTTCCAAAGCTTCCAGATTTCAGAAAAAATCTTCTAATTAAAAGGTTTATTGGTTTATAAAAATCTCTTGAAATTTGTTTTCATATTGGAAAAAAATCAGTATTAGAACATAATTCAAATATGTTCAGTGTACATCAATAAAGTAGGCTATTTCTGATTTCATTGAACCTCAAATTTTTGCAATTTAGAGGTAGAATTGTGTGTTTAAGTGTTAAGATTTGGGGCTTGAGTGATGGCTCAATGGTTAAGAGCATCGGCTCCTCTTCCAGAGGTCCTGAGTTCAATTCCCAGCAACCACATGGTGGCGCACAACCATCTATAATGAGATCTGGTGCCCTCTTCCGGCCTGCAGGAACACTGTATACATAATAAATAAAAACCTTAAAAAAAAGAAAGAAAGAAAGAAAGAAAGAAAGAAAGAAAGAAAGAAAGAAAGAAAGAAAGAAAGATTCTAGTATTGTCAAATAGTCTAAAGGGCATTCAGTGTCCCTAATGAAGATCTGTCCAAAAAATTAAAATATTAACTGAAGACTCGACACCAAAGAGTGAAAATATTAAACATTTATTTACCATTTATTCTGAGTGTATATTCAGATGGTCTTAATATTAAGACATTTGACAGGTCATTGCACTTTCATTTGTTTCACAAGTACCTAATAAATGTTTCACTTCTATTTTATGAAAAGCATAGCATGAGGACATTTACAATCTGCTGTCTTTTCCTGTGTGGATTTCCTTGACTGAGAATAGGATCATTTTTTTAAATAAATGATAATAATAATAGTAATAATATATTATAAATACACATAATAATATATAATAATAACTATTATTATTATCATTATAACCTGTATATCATCTTTTGGCTAAATAATATATGGATCCATTCTTCCTTTCTCATTTCCTTAACATCTAATAGTATGCCCTCACAACACACCTCATGGAAAAGATGAAAATAGAAACAGAGTGGGGGATAGGAAAGCAAGAGAATAGAGAAGATGGAGAAAAAAAATGAAAGGAGAGGAGAGGATGGGGAGGGGAGAGGAGTCAGAGGGGAGCAACATTCTTCCTTTCTGATACCCAAAGACATCAAAAATAGTAGAATGGATGTAAAATAAATTAAGATGGATAAAATTTTAAAAAGTTATTACAGAATCCTTGGTCTGTGAACACATGGAGTCAGGCAGAAATAGACACTTTGCAGTAACTTGTCTTTAACATTTCAAAAAATTGGCCGGGCGGTGGTGGCACATGCCTTTAATCCCAGCACTCTGGAGGCAGAGCCAGGTGGATCTTTGTGAGTTCGAGGCCAGCCTGGTCTACAGAGCAAGATCCAGGAAAGGTGCAAAGCTACACAGATAAACCCTGTCTCGAAAAAAACAAAACAAAACAAAACAAAAAAAAAACATTTCAAAAAATTCCTTAATACCTATCAAGTTGACCCAAAGATAAAAGGACACATATAAGATGTGGTACAAGAGTCTCATATTGATTCAATATGCACATTAAGTTAATTTGGCTCATTTATACAATTATGAAGGATCAATCTAGGGTTACTCCCAGATAGACTAGTTGACAGGTTGCTTTTAATAAGCTCATGAAATGAAAGTGGAGGCTATGACACCTCAATGTTTTTTGATGTCCTTTGAATGTAGAATGGTATTGTCTCACTCAACCACAAAACTGACAGCAGTTGATTAGGTTTCCCACTGATTGCTTTCTTTTGCAACATGTTGACCCTCTTGTGTGGTTCAGAATGAGAGCTTGTATGGTTTGGGAAGATTTACCAAAAAGAAAGCCATGAAATTTGTCATCATCCCAAGCATTACCAAAATGTGCATTCTTTCATCCCAGGCAATAATAGCTTTTGCAGCTGGCTCCATCAACATATTACACATTTATAGTATGCTGAGGGATGCTGTGAGCTCAGTAAAGCCAGGACAATTGAAGTTTACTAAATTTCTTCTTCAAAAGAAATGGTACATTCTGGAAAGGCCCACGAAATTACCAATGGGTCCTGAGACAAACAATCTGAAAATACATGTTCCTGCAGCTTTTTCCACACCTTTTAAAAGACTGTCGTGTGTCTAATTGAGAAAACAGTTTCTTTTATCAGATGAAGGTTGAAGAAGTCAGCCACACTTGGATGGAAGCAGCAGATCGCCTGTAGGCTGCTTTTCTCAATGCATATTTTACTGTATATATAAAATCAGATGAAAGGTTGAGGAGGTTTATTGGGGATAAAACACCTTTATGATATACTGTATTTCATCCTTGAGTCAATCATGCTATAATGAGCATCAAGCACAGGAGGTAAAATGAGATGGAATGTTTGAGGCAAAAGGAAATCTCTGTGGAAATTAGCTTGGCCTCCAATGAGCCTTTAAAAAACAAAATGCTGCCAGCAGCAAGGCAGTTTGACTGCAGATTTGAAGGTCAGTATTTGAAAGGACAACAAATGCAAATATTACAGAAAATGTGTTCAAAGTTGCTGATGTACAGAGAGAAATTGCATTGATTCAACCCCGTCCATCGTGGCTATTGCCAGTAGAAATCACTAATTTGTTTGCCCTTCCCTTCTCTGACATGTGTGCACTATGGCTTTTTAATCCAAATATGATCTAAACTATGAGGAAACTGTCAATTTCACGGAAATAACTGACCCCTGGTTTGATACTGTGGCTATTGCAATTACCACATCTTGACCTCCCATTACAGTAAAAGGGAAAGAGATATAAACAGAAACAACGTAAGGGGAAAATAATCATCCGTTTACAAGCTCTTATTATTTGCTCTTGAAGTATTCATCAGGTGTCTTCCAAATACAGAGTGTAAAAGGCACAGGACTGCATCCATCCCTCGGTTCATGTTTCATTATTTTAGTTGACAAAGCCCAAAAGAAAGTTAAGAGCGTCCCTGGGATTCAGTGGCTATCTTAGTTCCAGGAAAGTGAGCGAACTAATTGGGAGCCATGAACCATTCAAACCTGGATCATAAAACTTATTTTTCTTTATTAAGTAGCATTCAGAGGTTTTATGGTATGTGCACTCTATATCAACACACATAAATAGTTATAAAACTAAAAATGGATGAAATTATGGGAAATAATGAGAACAAAAGTGACTAGTTTTATAAGCTCTTATTCCTGCAATTTCCCATTTTCTCTTATAACCACTTTCAGAATTTTATCTTGAAATGAATAAATATCACTAAGAAGTAACAGCCTCAGCATTTGATACTGATAGTGTATGAGTTTTGTTTGCACACTGAATCAAATGATTGATTCAATAGATACGATCAAATCATTAAGTATATATATATATATATATATATATATGTGTGTGTGTGTGTGTTGTGTGTATGTATGTATATATGCATATATATAACATAATAAAGTAATAAAGTAGAAGTGTTTAATTAACCCCAGTGGAACTTAAGGACTTTCTGAAATGATTAACCTATGGAAGTAACATATATTAAAATTATGTATGTGGTCTTTCCAATTAAAGAAAAGCTGAAAAGTCTCAGCTGGTAAGAGACAGTTTGCTATTATTACCACATATTTGTTTATTACATTTATAGAGAATTTTTACTCCAAAGCGCTCAGAGTGTTGTACCAAGTATTTGGCACATCTGAGATCATAAAAATAAAAGTGAGCAATGCTGAGGGAAAGAATGAGAATTTAGAAAGAAATAAATGTTTGAAACAGCTGGAATGACAAGCACTGCTTACTCAAATTTCTTTTTGGTCTTAATAGCCCTTTGCATACTAGTAAACCAGTAGAACAGAGAGAGAAGTAGTTAACCCAATTAGCCAGCACCACTAGACAATTTGATAGCTATCTCCTTTAATATTCACTATACTCCTCAATGGTAGGTGTTTTTGCATACATATTATAGATTACATACACCATTGGGAATCATTAGTGCATCCGCCAGAGCCAAATATGGACCTGCTTGGTAGGAAGCTTGGAAACTGACCTGAGGTTGACCTAGTTCTTTACCTTAAGATAGCTTCACTATATTTTCATGTACCCCAAGCAACTAGGTATTTTAAGATTTTTGTAAAATATATGGTCCAAATGATAAGAAATATCTTTATATATCTATATGCAACCTAGAGCATTTATTCAAGTTTCTCTTTTCATAAATATTATGGATTTTAATAAACATAAGAGATATGAAGAATAACCTGGGTTAGGTACATAGAACTGAAAGCTAATTCCCTGCATATCTGAGAAAGAAAGTTTGTCTTGCTTTAGTGAGCATTTTTTTAATGCAGTGCTCCTCAGGGTGAGCTTATTTTTCTGTAGTGAGAAGAATGAATCATTGATCTCTTAGATTTCTTTCTGTGTCAGAAAGCAGGCTTCAGACATCAAATCCAATATCTGGTTTACAAATCTATTGTCTATATGACCATGGTTTACAAATCTATTGTCTATATGCCTCAGTGAAGTCCATTTCTACCTATGAAGACAGCTTTGAGTGTGGTGCTAAAATGTTTCTATTGACATATTAATGGACTGACAGTCTAATCAAATACATTTTTAGATGATGTTGTGTGGTAGTATTGTGTTCCCCAAAATATTGTGCACCCTAATAAACTTATCTGGGGTCAGAGAACAGAACAACCACTAGATATAGAGGCCAGAAAATGGTGGCACTCACGCCTTTAATCCTAGCATTCCAGAGGCAGAGATCTGCCTGGATCTCTGAGTTCAAGGCCATACTGGAAACAGCTAGCCATGGTGACTCACATGCCTTTAATCCCAGGAAGTGAGTCTTTAATCCCAGGGAGTGATGGCAGAAAGCAGAGTATATAGAAGGCGTGAAGACCAGAAACTAGAAGCTTTTGTCTGGTTAAGCTTTTAGGCTTTTGAGTAGTGGTTCAGCTGAGACCCATTCAGATGAGAACTCAGAGGCTTCCTGTCTGAGGAAACAGGATCAGCTGAGGAATTGGCAAGGTGAGGAAGCTGTGGCTTATTCTGTTTCTCTGATCATTCAGCGTTCACCCCAATACCTGGCTCAGGTTTGATTTTACTAATAAGAACTTTTAAGATTCCTGCTACAATGTGGTCAATATATATGGTGAATTGTATATGATGGTTGAAATATATGCCCAATAAATATATTAACTAATGCTCAAGTACAAAACAGACCACAACAGGAAATAGCCAAAAATGATTCTACTGTGTTTGAGAACTTCTCACTATGGATTGCTTTCCTCTGAGAATTTACAGAATTTATTTAAAAAAAAGTATAGGTTAGAAATTTAATAGGCTATAAATGATCCACAAATGCATATCATTTTAAAAATAGGACAAATATGCAGAAGTGGATTTCCAATTTTATTGAAAAATCCTTTGCAATGGTAAAAAAGAAAGAATGATTGCAAAAATTCCAGCTGATATGTTCTAACTGCAGGGATAGAGAGCATAAAACTGAAGGACAAGAATCAAGAAATAAGAAGTCTATTTCTTCAAAGGGCTTAAGAGATATAGTCTAGAAGATTCTAGTTATACTTACTAGATAGTTCTCTGATGGCTTAATGTAATGACAATAATTTAAAGTTTGAACCTACCAACCACGGATTTCACTTCTAGCTTTGCTACGTCAGATATATAATTTTCAGAAACTAGTCATCTAAATTACTTTATGCACATCCCCAATAGGGTTAATGATAGTGTTACCTCAAAGGTCAAGACTGAAGGACATCACCTAAACAGAAGTTAGTACAATTTTCAGTGTTTACCAGGAGTTTTACTATAGTTATAATATTCTTGCTAACAGGATGGTTTCACTGTTCTTTGTTCTTCCAGCCTTCCTTTATCTCAACTTTAATCTAATTTTTTCTTCTTTTTAGCTATAATCCCAGCATTTTTACCCCATGAGAAACCAAAGCCATCTTTAAGAAATTCTCCCATAATAAAATATTACTTAGTTAAAAAGAATTCAGTAAACTGACTTCTTAGATATGTTAACAAATGCACAAGTTTTAAAAAGAAAAAAATAGATAGCTGTGGTCACATAGTCACAAGAAATCAAAACAAAGCTGAGAAATGAAACAAAAGAATGGTACCTGGAGAGATGGATCAGCTGTTAAGAGTACTTACTGTTCTTGCAGAGGTCCTGGGTTCAGTTCCCACCACCCACATGGCAGCTTGCAACCATATGTAACTTCATGGGATCCAATGCCCTCTTCTAGCCCCTGTGGTACAAGGCTGGCAAACAGTGCACTTTACATACATCAAGGCAAAACAGTGATATACATTTAATTTTTTTAAAAATAAATGAATCTTTTTAAACAATTCAAAAATATAAACAGCTACAGAATGGGGTGAAATACCTGAAAACTTCATATCTTATATGATTTATATCCAAAATACCTAAGGATCTCATTCAACTCAAGTGTAAAATAATCTGATTATAGAATTATCCAAGGGTATGAATAATCAAGAACACATACAGATGCATACATGTATATGAAGGATGCTCATAATAATAAATCAAAAGGAAATGGAAATTATAACACAATCAAATATTATATTGCACTTCATGATGATCATTACTATACAATAGTGAGTTTAGACAAGAATTTGGAGAAAAAAGTAGCATGTGTATCCTTGGTAGAAATATAAATCAGTGATACTTGTATAAAACTATGCAGGTTCCTCAGAAAATTAAAAATAATGACTGGAGATAACACTCAGAAATAAATAGTATGTGGGAGGCCCTGGTTCAGTACTTGCACTACAATAGAAAGAAATACAAATAATATGAGCTCTGCTAAGACCACTTCTGAGTTCTTATTCAAGAGAATTTAAATCACCATCTCAAAGAAATATATGTATTGCAACACGATCACAATTGTTGAGATGTGGAATCAAACTGTGTTTGAATGAGTAGAATTTAGACTGTGGTGAGGACATGGCTCAGTTGGTAAAGTGTTCACCACACAAATATGAAGACCTGAATAAGGACTCCAAACTTCACATGAAGATCTGGGTCTGGCAGCTTATACCTGTATTCCCAGTACTAGAGAATTCCTGGAGCACTGTGGCCAACCTGTGTAGCCAGTTTGTGAGTACCAATTTAGAGACAGACCTTACCTCAACAAACAAATAGTAAGTAAGTAAATAAATAAATAAATAAATAGGAGAGCTCTAGAAGACAACCAATGTGGACTCCTGAACTTCATACACATGTACACAAACAAAAACACATTCATATATTACACACACACACACACAAGAATATCATTACTGTTTCAAAATCTAGGAAACCTTTTATTTGTGGCAGAATAGACAAACATAAGGATATTGTTTCAAATGAAATAAGCTGTATATAGAAGGCCAAACATTATTCCAATTTTATAAAGAATCTGATACAGTCAAACTTTTAGAAGCAGAGAGAATTGTGGTTATCCATGTCCTAAGAGGAGAAAAAAAGAGGAAAATGTTGGTTAAATTACATGTCTCAGTTTTGCAAAATAAACAATAGAATTCCCAGCACTTGACAATGTTTCTAATAAACATTAATATACATATTATATGCATATTTAATAACTTGCTAAGGGGATGAATTTCTTATTTGTGTATTTATTATATAGCGATAATGATTATAGTTCTACTAATAAGAGTGTGGAAGGAAACTTGAGGGTGGTAGTTTATATCGCAGACTATGGTGCTGGTTTCAAATGCAGTTTATCCGCACTCATCAAGTCATATGTATTAAGTATACACAACTTTTTAAAACATTCATTGTTCTTAAATGAGATGGTTCTAAAAATAATTAAGATCTCAAATATAAATAAAGAAAAAAGCAAATAAAGAATTGAAAATTCCATTATTTGGGAATCATCTGTACTCATTACTATATATTATCATAATTGGGGAATGCTCATCAGTTATTTCTTCCCTAAAATCGAAGGGTAAGACTCAGAAGATGGCATAGGAATGATTCAAGGCATTGTATTTTCAAGACAGTGGAACTTTTACAGAAGCAACTAAATTCAGTATGAAAGCTACAGGGCACATTAATAACAACAGCATCGAAGAAGAGCCATGATCAGTATAGAAATGACTTTGTCCTTAGCAAAGAGGCTTGGCCCTGGAGCTCAGTCAGGCTCAGAGATAACAGTACCCCACATATAGCAAGTTTATGGTTTATGTGACCTTCCAGTTGATCACTTAGCCCTCCTGGAAATTGATGTCTGCTTGCCTTCAAAATCTGTGCTTCTGAAAAAGGTGTTATGACATGAAATCGCAATGCCAGTTTTTATAGCTAGGGACACTTTACTTGACAATGGTCAGAAAGACTGTCAATGGTGGTAGATTTCAGTACTTCTCTACACTTGTGTTCAATATATCAACACACATGGATTAAATGCCACATTGACTATAGCTTGCCTAGGATAAGATTATGAAAAATAGTCTTAAAAGAGTATTTCATTAGTTTGTGGCAATTTACAGGTTTTATTTGCTTACTTGGATTATTTTTATGTCAGAGCGACAGCACTCTTGTTGTCAACTCCCTTAGCCACATGTTTCCAACTACCTCAAATCTTCACTACATGGCTAATGTCTGTATCAGCAGAAACGAACTACCCCAAATCAACTTAGTCTTTTGACTGACGCTCGTGCGTGTTCATTCTTTTAATTGTGAGCTTACATGTGCAGTCATCCACAGAGACGTGATACATGAATCACACTTCTGTAGGTGTCAGAGAAATACTTTGAGTACCTAATCAGTGGCCTTATTGAACTAGTCAAACATGCACACAAACACATTCACACCTACAAAAAAAATAGCTGCCACTCAGTTTGTTAACTTTGTCATGGAGAGAGAAGGCCCATGTTCTTTTCTCCTCTGATGATATTAGTAATCATAAATGATATGTGCGTGTGAACACATTTAAATTGTATTAAATTCATAGCATTCATTTCATTAATAATGATAGCAACAACTACAACAACAATAATACTTTATGCTTTAATGGTATTGTTCAGCATAAATTCAGTTGATTATAATAAATTTTTCAAGAAGTGTATGGCAGGTATTACAAGTAATATACTGTCTGAGGACAATCTCAGCAGAGAAGCTAACTTTGAAGCTTACATCAGGTTCAAGAAGACAGAAAAGATGGCCCATAATCAAACACAGCATGTTGTTTTATCTTTATAACTAGCACAATAAGTCACAGAAATGAAGCATTTTGCTTATGTATACAAAAGTATTGATTGCATCCAAATATGGAAAAAAACTATACAAAAAAATGAATATTTATTTCTAGTCTTTTCGCTGACACATAGTTTTAAGCTCCATACTCTATAGCTTTTTTGAAGGCCCTCACCTCCCTGATTGTTTCTTTTTTTTTTCTTTTTCCTTTTTCTCCTCTTTTTATTTGATGTATGTCAAAATGCTTGGAGATGTTTGAATTCAGAGTTGACTGACTCCATTCATTTGGGCCATTGGAAAGGCAGAAGTGTTGGAAGAAAACAGAAAGTGACTGGATTCATGACACCCAGGAAGCAGAAAAGGTAGATGAGAAAGGCCTGAAGAAAAGATACATCAATCAAAGGCACAAGCCCTTTGACAGTCTTCAGCCTGCTCCACCCTGCCTCCATTGCATATTCAGCTATTAATCCATCAAAGTGTTAACCCAACAGTACTCAATCTATGGGCTGTAACACTTTGGGGGTCAAATAACCTTCGACAGGGGTTGCATATCAGATGTACTTCATATCAGATATTTACATTATGATTTGTAACAATAATAAAATTACAGTTATGAAGTAGCAGTGAAATAATTTTATGGTTGGGGGTCACCATAACATGAGGAACTATATTAAAGGATTGCAGCATAGGAAGGTTGAAAACCAATGGATTAACCTATCCAGTCTCTCTCAATATCATCACTGTCTAGGGAAGAGACTTTTAGTATAAGAGTCTGCTGAGAATATGCCAACCTAAAATATAATAGCTTTAAGAGAAGAAACATTACAACAGCATTGCTTTATTAGCGTCTATATTCAAATCCTTTTATAGTATTTTACTTTTCTTTCGAATAACTATCAAACTTGTTTCTGATTTCCTCAGAAAATGAAGTTCATTTCCTCCTTGTATGAATTTTGTGTCTTGAACATGACTTTAGTAAAAAGTAAATGCCTTTACAGCTGTTTCAATAGGCTCCAAACCCTAGTAAGAGTGTGGGATGCCATGTTGTAACCTTTGAACTACCATATCACAGTAGTTCTAATTCTCCAGACAGAAACAACCAGAAGCCACCACTAAAAATGTAAATGGTTGAGTCCTGTCTCTGGAGATTCTTATACCTCAGGTCTGGGCTCCAGAAACTTTCGTTTTCAGTGCTTCCTCAGTTGAGGCTAACACTGCTGGCCCTGAAACACAATTTAAAAACTACTTGTGGATCAACACACACATGTACGCACATATACACATACACACATATACACACACAAACACACACACACACACACACACACACACACACACACACACAATGTATTTTAGCCTGAACTCTATCCTTTAGAAAAATGCTGCTTCAGCTACATGAGTGATGAAGTAGTTACCACAGGAAATGACTCTGATTTTCACATACAGAGATAAAGGGGAAACAGAAGTTATGGAAAATTCCCTTCAGATATTCCTTTCCTTTTGGTTCTCTGAACAAGTACACAACTGCATGTAGGAAGTAGAAAAGGAAATTTTCAGCTTAGAACTAAAAATAACTTCTAATATCTGAGTTGTCTGCTGGGAGTCTTCAGGTATCTTCCTCACTTATGTAAAATCAGGAATGTGGGCTGTGGTTTGGGGCTGTCGTAAGGCACTGGCTAGCATACATGAGGCCCTGGGCTGGAACCTCAGCAGTTCACAAATGTTAGTGATGAGAAGGATAATACAAATCTAATTTCTCTTGAGAATATTTTGGTGGAAGTGCATATTAACATATAAAACATGAGAATGTTATAGAAACACAAAAAAAATTAAAAATAGTTCTGTGGCATTATTAACTAATTAGTATTCTTTAAAAAATAATTTTATCTTCTGAAGTATAGTGAGATTGATATGGCTTGTTTAAATGGATAAAGTAACTGGTTGATTAGATAATATTTAGGGCCTGTAGCAATTACCCTTCTCAAACTTGTTCAAGGTTTTCCCACAGCTTTAATTAATTCATACCTCAACATATCTTTAAATTATTTAACTCTTCCTTTAAAAAAAAGTCTCTCTGTACAAATGGTTTTAACTTTTAATTACATTTACTGATTTATCAGGGGGGAGGGGGTACATGCCACAGTGAGAATGTGGTGGTCAGAAAACAACATGCAGGCCTTAGCTGTCTCCTTCCATCAGGGGTCCCACAGATCAAGTGCAAATTGTCAGGCTTGCCAGCAAGTGCCTTTATCTGATGAGCCATCTCACTACACATGTCCAGATGGGTTTTAAATAATATGCTGTTGGTAATAATTTTACTTTAATATGACTTTATTCTGCACCACCTATCTTAATATGAAGTTGACTTTTAATTACCAGTCTGCAATAATTAATTCAATAAATGAGTGGTTGCTGTACATGTCAAAAACCTATCGGCAAAGAGATAGGAAACACCCACATATTTTCAATTATGTAATTAATTTCTAACTCATATATATATGCTTATGCATGCATATGTAGATATGAGCATCAAACACATTTGCTTTGAATTCCACTATGCAAGTGTGACAGGGAATAAATAGAACATATGTAGGTTTTATGTTTCTTCTCTTTGTTTCATTCTGGGTCCTTTCACAATGAAGACTATACAATCAGAATGCTTAATCCATTTTTGTAGGGGCATTTTTGGCTTTGGAAGTCAAATGTGACATTTAGGGATGAGCTGTCAGTACAGTCACTGTTCAGAACATGGTCTGACACACTGTCTATTCCAGTCTATTCAATCTGTAGTCAGCTCATTCTAGAAATGGATTTTTTAATGTTTGAAGTATTCTTCAGTATTGATGCTAGTTCTTCACAAAAACACCTCTAACAAGTATGTAACAAACACTGTCTTTGCTAATTGTATTATGTAAACGCTAACAATTAAAAATGTTCCCAGACATTGATGATGTTCCCTAAAGAAGTTGTATTACTCCTAGATGATGGCAATGCTATTGAAGAATGATCTCCTCCAGTTTCATTTCTATTTCATTTATTTGTTTATTTAGTATTTATTTCGATTTTTGTTTCATTTTACATACAAACCACTGTTCCCCTTCTATCCCCTTCTCCCGTCCTCCCCACCTCTCCCTCATCCCACCCCCCCATTCACTCTTTAAATGTTTCTGGGTTCTTTTATAATACTCTATTTTCTCAAGAACCTTTAAGATGACTGCCCCAGGATTTCTAATCAGAGAAAAATAAGAGGGAGAGAGGAAGTAAGAATGGAAGGAGCAAGGAAAGACTCCAATCTGTGGGGTGTTCAGTTACATAAAGAGACAGAAAGGTAGATTGAATGGAACAAGAGCCAAGAATTAGAAAATGATCAAACTTGATAGTCTTCTTATTCTCTGTCATTTATAAATTAATAATATTGTCTGATACATAACTTGGAAGAAATGCTAGTAGCCCTTTGAGAAATGTCCATCAACATTAAGAATTCAACAAAACCACAAGGGCTCTGGAAGTGCCTCAGGAGGTAGGAGTGCTTCCTGCCATAACGTAAGCTCCTGAGTTCAAATCCCCACAACTCACATATAAAGCCAGGTATGGCCATAAGTGCTTGCAACTCTGGTGCTGTGGAGGATAGAGACAAGATCTATGGTACTTGCAAGTCACCATCCTAATTCCATTTTCAGTGACAGACCCTGTTCCCAAGGAAAAGGCAGGCAGTGATAAAGGAGGACACTTGAAACTCTTTTCTGGCCTCCTTGAGTGTTCACAGGCACATGCAACTGCATGCACAGGTGTGTACCCGCCACACACATATACAGCACAAATAAACATTCAAAATATAAAACAGACAAACGTCTAAAACATCAGGAAAACATTTTCTTTTTGAGACAAGATTTCTTTGTGTCGCCTTGGCTACCTTAGAACTATCTGTGCAGACCAGGATGGCTTTGTTCACAGAGATCTACGTGCCTTTGCCTTCCAAGTGTTGGAATTAAAGGCATGCACCACCACTTTCAGGCAGGAAGATGATTTTTAATTACAAAGTGAGAAACTAGGGTCTGGAGAATTTTCTTAGTTATTTAAGAGCAATCCCTGCTCTTCTGGAGAACCTGAGTTTTACTCCCAGCAACCATATTGGGCAGCGTACAACTGCCTGTAATTCCAGCTCCAAAAGATCCAGTGCATCCTTCTTGCCACTTTGGACATCTGCACTCACATACATTCACATGTATACACACACACACACACACACACACACACACACACACATATATATATATAATTAAGAATAAAATAATAAATTAGTAATATCCAATAGTAATTTTCTTTTTAATGGTGTATATACCACATGAGAGCTATCATTCTTTTCATCATAATTACATCTGTAATAATTTTTCTCACCACAAAGTTGGTACAATAGAGAAACACTACATGACAATAAGATTAAAAGCATCTGATCAACAATCTTGTGTCAAAACTGTCTAGAATTTCCAAATAAATAATTCATTGTTGACCCAAAAGGTCATCTCTAGTTCTAAGCCTTGATATGAATGAACTACTTCATTCTTTTTCCTCTCATTAGCTTCCATTCTCACTGATTTATCGCATGCCTCACCATTAATGGAACATTAGATGCATAGTAAACGTTTGTAAATTTTAATATAGGATTAAAATGTTTACCGGGTATAATTATATTACGTACACTAGGTATAGAAACACCTTCAGGAAAAAGAATCATGAATGATGTAAGTTGATAAATGAAATGGCACATTTGAGTCTGGATTTCCTAAGTGTGCACTTACTCTGTTGCTTAGGGAATTTCCTTATTTTTTTCTGTGGCTCCTTTCTTAACTATAAGTTTGGCATTGTAGGCTCACATAAAGAAAAGATATTATTGGGTAGTAGACACCTGAAATCCGCAAAACACACACACATGCACACACACACACACACACACACACACACACACACATACACGCATAAACACTGAAATGCTCACACTGTCCCTGTTTTTGTCTGTTGGTGCTAAGGAATAACTTGTAAACTCCTGTGCTCACTTTAAAGTTGGTAACTTTATCCAGTCCCTGCATGCCAGTACCAGGATACAGCATCTGGCTGCAAAGCTGTTTAATCTCCTTGGGAGTTTGTTGGTTTAAATCCATGACTAGGAATCATATAAAAATATGGAAAAACCAGATGTCTTTAAATTCCTTTCAATTTTTTTTCTTTTGAAGCTGGAGTACATTTCTCTCCAGTTTCTCAACATTTCCCACACTCCTAAGAAATTCATGTATATTTCTTCCATGCTTCCTTTTTCTGTTTCTTTATAAAGACACTAGGGAATCAAATCTACAATATACCAAGACATCTACTCAATTTTCTGACCCGAAAAACTTTTTTAAAGTTACAGTGCTGTAGGCTCTTAGCTGTAGATATATTTCAATCATAGAAGGGCTGACAAGAGCTGCTCTCACAAGCAGATGCTGTGTTATTTTAGACTTGTGTCTTTAACTTGACTCTGTATTTGTAAAAATACATGAAAATAGGATATGTCAAAATATGTTCTTAATTGCTCTTGTCATATTATTAATAATTACTTATTGAATATTGCTCTATTCTACAAAAGTATATTAAGTCTAACATTACCAGATAGATTATATTTAACATGAAAACGTTAGATATGTCAAATACTTCAAATATACATGATACTGTAGGATTATCAGTTAGCTTGGTTTTATTTTAAAAATAACAGCGACACTAGAGATTCATTGATTTCATAAACACTCATTACTAGGAAAAAATGTGTTGGATTTACAACCAGGCTGCCTATATGTAGAGATTAAGCACATGATACTCAAGGTAGTCTTTCTACCATCTAATAGTCCGACACTACAATGTGGACAGGGACTATGTCTATCTGTCCTCATGTACCCACATGCCATGTGTATGTTATCATGCCCAGTCAGCTACAAGCCTTATAGAAACTACAAAATTTTGACATGTCCCCACTAAAATTTAGGTATTTAAATAATTAAACTTCATTAGAACCTGGGACATTTGAAGGTCTGATCATTCACATCCACCTGCACTAGTTTGGTGACCCGTCCTAGAATGTCGTACTTTGGCAAAAAACTATTGCATCTTATTAAGAGTAGATCATTTCTTACCTAACTTGTTTCCTTCAAGTGCTTCCAAGTGCCAGGAATTATACTGTGATGCACACTTGTCATCATTTCCTTCCATTTGTAAAGATAATGCTCATTTTCTGCATCGGTTAGGTCTCACAAATACCCAAGACCTACCCTATTCGGAGTGTGCTGCCTCTATTTTATTTGTAGGAAGCTCTTTGCACTTTAATTAAAGCTGCTGAGGAAAGGATATTGGAGTGTCTTTGCCAATGTTATTTTCCCCTCTAAGATGATATGTTGGCAATAAAATGGAAAGTGTATTTCTATGTATGACTGGAGTGTCTTCTAGTTAATATTTAATAACTCTGATAGCTACACAGCTTAGAAACCAATCTGTTTTCTTGATTCCATTACCAGAAAGTTCTGTTCCATTGAAAAGTATCTTAAAATCTATGGATTCATAGGGACACATTGTATCCATTTCTAAAAAATTAACATACAATGAAAGCGAAATTGAACATGTAGTCATGTGCCAGCTAAATGACTTCAGAATGTTCCCTCAGTCACCTTGTACCCCAGGTCTCATTTGTGAAACAAGAGGATTAAAGAAGTGATCTCAAAGAATTCAATTTCCCTATTATTAAAATTAAAGGGATGCTGGGATTCATTTCCTGGTGATAAATGCAATAGTTAAAGGGATAAATATAGTATGGTGATTACTAATGTGAGTGTGCTTTATACAAATGGGAGTCTAATCTAAGAAAGAATTAGCAAATTCCCTCCCTTCTGATTCTCCTGCTCTCTGCTGTGCTTGCTGGATATGAAATGAACTATTGTAGAAGATTTTCTATGACTTGAGTAGAATAAAAGACCAAACTATGAAAGCAGATAATGAGAATTCTTACACTTTTTTTCTCCAGAACTCTTTCTTTGAACTAACATTGCCTGCTTTCATGGCACATGATTGGTACTCAAAAGTTATACATATTAGTACTTGTAATACCAACTAATACACAGAAGACTGAGGTAAAAGTGATGAATTTTGAGTTGTGAATTTCATTGACTATTAAGCAATTTCACAGAAGCACTGTAACTATTTTCATTCATCTCTGTATCCTCACAGACTAATACAATATCAGGTATGGAGGAGAAAGTCAATGGATGCATATTGAGTGGATGAATAAGACTACTATTGCTATGTGAGTCAGGAATGGAATAATCGGCATCCCTCAGCCACCTAAACAAAAACTTTCTTTCAACAAACTTTATTTCAGATGTTTTGTTTTTGTTTTATTCCATTTTGTTTTGTTTTCTAATGAAAGAGAGAAAGAAAGGGTATATAGATTTGGGTTGGTGGAGAGGACCTGGAAGGAGCTGGGGGAGGAAAACAGTGATCAGAATATTGTGTATGAAAAAATCTATTTCCAATTAAAAAAAAAAAAGATTCTCTTGTATTTTGAAAAAGCCGGGGGCTGGAGAGATGGCTCAGAGGTTAAGAGCACCGACTGTTCTTCCAGAGGTCCTGAGTTCAATTCCCAGCACCCACATGGTGGCTCACAATCATCTGTAATGAGATCTAGCACCCTCTTCTGTGTACATAATAAATAAATAAATCTTAAAAAAAAAAGAAGAGAAAAAGCCAATCACATATGTGGGGAAATTTGAAGAAGCTTCATTCTTAAAGAATTCGATACAAATGGAACTTACCTTTCATAACCAGATTCATTATTCAACCTCCTGTAATTTAAAGACAAACCCAAATTCTCCAGTTTAAGAATAACCTACAGTGTGTCTGCATGGAATCTGTTCTGGAGGTAATCAGTGTAGGGCCAAATATGCAACCTCATTGCATCATCAAAAGGTCAGAAATGTTGAAGAAACTGTCAATGTTGACAAGAAATGTTGACCAAACTGTCTATTTTTCTGATCACCAAACATTCAGGCCATTGTAAATCTTCTTAGCAACTAAGACTCCATCTCCCCAATAGAGAGCATACAAAAGCCCCATGCAAGTATGCTATCACACACACAATCCAGGATTGTGGTATCAGTTGAATGCATATCGCTGTCTTACAAATAGGTTTCTACTTAACTGTCTAGAACTTGTGAACAAATTCCATAAGGTGGCAAGAGATACATTACCGATTAACTGTCATTGTGTACCTTCAAGTAAAGTTGGCATACTGTGTTATCAATGTATTGAAAAATATTAACCACAGAAATAATGAAATGTTTGGGGATCTGATCTCAGACCCAGACTGTGATGTTAGTTCTGAGAGATCCAGTGACCTTTTCTGGCCACTGCACAATGTGTGTAACTGCATTCACAGGCGTATATAAACATGCATGTATGCATATAAACACACACACACACACACACACACACACACACACACACACACACACAAATAACAATTCTTCAAAATATCTTCCAGAAAGTTCTGTATTATCCTCCATGGCCATAGCAGACAAACGTTAGTGAAGCCTTCTTTCAGAATAATAAGTTCTTCTTGGGTTCTAATGCTTACTTAACTATACAATCATATACATTTTGGGTCCAGAGAAGCCATCCCATAGACCTCACAGGAATCTTACAAATCTATTTAATCTATTTAATATGTGAACCTAAGTCACAACCATGCTGTTATTATTTTTGTTTGTTTTAGAATGTGTCTCGTAGCTGTTCAGCAATGCTTCTGAAGTGCATAGGAACTTTCCTGTTTCCTAGTCCTATCTTCTTCTTTCCACCTAAATGTGATTTCAATAACTGTATCAGGAAAAAAAACCAATATTTTCTTACACCACACTGATCAAGGGAGCCCAGTTTTCATTAGTTCTTCATTCTGATGTATATTTATCCAATAGTCTCTCAGGATTTTACATATACATCTACTATAGCATTATTTAGCACTTTGCATGTCTCTGGAAATTTCTGTGTTCAGCAAGACAAAAGTTTTTTTTTTTTCTGATTTATCTTACATATTCATCTTCTAGCATATAACCTGGCAAATTGTTGCTGGCTCCATAGGACTTATTAAGCCCAAGATTGTATCTGAAGTGATAAAGTACCCAAGTGCTTATTTAACTAATAGTGGTTCCCCCTGTGCAAATATAAGGGAATACACAATGGTCTATGATCATTCATAGTTTGATGAGAGATTTATACAGTTGTGAGATTCTAACAAATAAATAGCTAGATAATTCAACTAATGTATAGTGATGTGAGCCAACGCTGCAAAATCCATACCTCAATATTTAATTAAAATGTTGTCTTGGAACCAGAATTATCAGAAACCAACAAAGTGTACTGATGAATTTTTCTTTATTTGAAAATTACTATCTCAAAGTTATAAAATTGTACATTAATCCAGCTAGAAAAGTATTCAGTTTTTTACATCTAAACTGGTAGCACAGATTAGACTTGAACCCATGTAGCCCAGGTTGGCCTTAAACATATGACAGTCTTTCTCTGTCCTCCCATGTGCAGGGTTGAACCCTCAGGCCTGGTTTAGAAATCTTGAGAACAACTAACAATATTGCAGCTTACAATCTTGGTGAATCACTTGTAATGTTAAAAATTAACAAATCCAGATGCAATCGTCTATGGAATTTTTAAATTAGAATGGGAACAGTGTGAAAACTAATGTTGCCATGCTTCAGTGTTTGGGGAAAAGTGCCTATAATATAAGTGGTTTTAAAAGTGTTTTCATCGATGTTTTTGTGAGCTGGCAAGCAGCACTTCAGATGCTAAAGTGGGTATCTTTCTTTCTGAGGATTGTATTTAGACAAGGTTCTTCAAAAAGTCAATGTACAGTGGCAATTAAATATGACTCATTCCATGTTAAAACTTCAGAATGCATTTGCTGAAGTGAGCTTGCAGAGGATTCATTTGAAAATGTGGGCCTATAAAAATGCTCTGACACTGCAGTGCCTTAAAAGTAGGTTTTATTATTATTACTATTAATTATTATTAGTTGCATGTCCGGTGATAATTTTATTTTGTTTTTGAATATATCTATCTCTTGGAAAATAAGATCATGCAATAAGAACATGAAAACATTCCTGTTCTGTTAAACTTTGTGCTAGGATGAATTTATGAAAAAAAAACTTCTAAGATCTCTGTCAGCTTTGTTTTTACCTTGTGTTGAAAGTAGAAACTGACCTCATAGAGGCAGGCTCAATATCTTCCTCTGATGATATGTTCTTGGGTCTATGAGTCACAGTTTGATGAGCCTGTGCTTTGATACGCTGGTTGGAGGATCTCGTTGTACTTCCTTCACAAACAATTATGGGGTTCTTAACAGTGTGTGAAAAATAAATGCATTTTGTTGATGCTTTTATTTTGTGTTTGACCCTTCTGTCCTGCTGGTCCACCTGCTGAAAACTGACTTATACATAAAACTTGCTCTAACTAATTATTTCTCTGATCATTTGTCCTAACGAGAATGAGAAATAAAAAAAAAAAAAAAAAAAAATGTGCAGCCGGGCGGTGGTGGCGCACGCCTTTAATCCCAGCACTCCGGAGGCAAAGGCAGGCGGATCTCTGTGAGTTCGAGGCCAGCCTGGGCTACAGAGTGAGTTCCAGGAAAGGCGCAAAGCTACACAGAGAAACCCTGTCTTGAAAAACAAAAAAAAAAAAAACAAAAAAACAAAAAAAAACAAAAAAACAAAAAAAAAAAGGGCATCATCTGGTTTCACAAACGTCTTATGTTTCACACTGTGTCTAGGTCTCGACCTAGCATTACGCTGTGTTCACTGTGATAAGTGTGAGTTCCCTGCTGGCCTGCACGATCGTTGCTATGAGAACCCTATTTACCCATCAACCCTGTCTTCACAAGCGCTGACTTCAGTTGCCTTCAGGCTTCAGTTTAGCTCAACAAGCCTACAAGAATCTCCATGTCCTTATTCAAGTATAAGACTTCTGAGTGAAATCTCTTATTAAAAAAATGCCTTTTGCAAATGCAAGTATTCTTGAGATCTACAAACAGCCACTTTATCTTAAAAATAATTTCTTCTGCTTCTCTATACAAAAAATGAAAATGGAATAGAAACCTGGTCAATATAAAAAGCCCAAGAAATATTCCATAAATCTGCCTTGTTTTTCCTTTTCTTTTTTCTTTTTTTTTCTTTTTTTTTTTTCCCCGAGACAGGATTTCTCTGTGTAGCTTTGCGCCTTTCCCGGATCTCGCGCTGTAGACCAGGCTGGCCTCGAACTCACAAAGATCCGCCTGCCTCTGCCTCCCGAGTGCTGTGATTAAAGGCATGTGCTACCACCGCCTGGCCTCCTTTTCTTATTTGATAAGTATTATCTTGGTTTAGGATAAATTTTAGCTACATTATGTACATTTGCTTCCACTGTTTAATAAGATATCTATGTAAAATTAATGTCTTATTTTCCCCACAAAACTGATAAACTTATGAGATAAACATGAGTGATACTACATCTGTTAATTATCTCAATGTTGTCATATGATGATATATATACACATTTTAATAAAATGTGCATGATACATAGATACAACTTGATTTCCACTTTCAAACATTAATTTCAAAACTCTAGAAAAATAAAATGGTAATTGCAAAGAAAATACTAGGGAGAAATGAAGCTTAGCCCTGTAAACAGAAGAAATTTCATTGTAGGAGTCAATACTGATCCAGTTCAATTTTATGTGATTTTTTTAAAATGAGCTTCTTTTTAGCTTGGTGACAGGTCCTATCCTGTCTAATATTGTACCTCCTGTGGGTAGATATGCATAAAATACTGGATATATAATACATGTTCAATACATGTCTATTGAATGAACTCAGTATATCAGAACCCCACTGTCTTTATCCTACTATATCAAGATAATTAGTCATCATCTTTTTAACTTTTAATTATTTTGTGAGGCTCATGTATTTGCTAAGACAGTGTAGATACTCCATTTACAACACTCAATTATTCATAAGATTTCTCTTGAAGTGGGCATTACTATCACGCTGTTATTGATTAGAAACTTGTATCAGAGTGTTTTAAAGACTTATCCAAGATGGGACAACAATGAAATGACAGAAATGAATTGAAAACATGGAATTATGTACAAAAACCAACAATACAATAATCTTATTTAGACAAGCACCACTAAACACGGATTCATCCTATTTTTCCAAAAGCATTTATTTGTGTGTGTGTGTGTGTGTGTATGTGTGTGTATGATGTGTATGAGTGTTTGTGTGCTTGTATTTGTGTGTACCCTGTACCAGAAGCCAGAAGAATGTGTCAGATTTTCTGAAACTGGAGATGCAGCTAGTGTTAAGCTGATGTGTGGCTTCTGGTTCTCCACAAGAGAAATAAATGATCTTAACAACTGAGCCAGCTCTCTATCCCCAAAAGGCCACTCAGTGTCTTGGTATGTAGCACTACTTGCCTGGAATACTCATGCAGAACATACTGAACTGAAACTCACAGAAATTCTCCTGCCTCTGCCTCGTGGCACAAAACTTCATTTTAAAGCATGCATATACAGTCCAAAAGGAAAGTCACTTAAATTAGCTAACATAAACAAGTGAACAAACAAGAATTTTATTGTAAAATATGAAATTAACTTTATCCTGGTCACTAGAAAGATATTAGGCAGATGTGACCAAATTATAGCTGCAGAGGAGGAATTAGTTCATGAGTTCCAAAACATAAGGTAATTATCATGTACAAAAATTTATCATACATTAAAAATAATTATAAGGGAATCATTTGGAAGACACCAACACATAGAAACATGTGAGAGGATATAAATGCTAATTACTCTAATTTTTCATTACATAGAATATACATGTATTCAATTATCATGCTGCACTCCATAAATATTTCAATTACTATGATGACTGAAAACTTAGAATTGATGTGGAGTTATAGCCTAAATCCTTTGCAAAGACCTGCAATTATGCTACAAATAAGACTCAGTAGATCGAACAAGTTATATTTATAATACATATATACAACAACATTTTTAAGTGCATTAGTTTAAGAGAGAGCAAGAGAAATTTTTCAAAAAATGTATTTATAAAAAGAATTAGTAGATTCAAAAAACTGCATCTTTCTTACACTTAATGAGAACACAGGCAGCAAAATAACAAATAACCACACCAACATGTACACATGTCCTTGAATTAGAATGTGAAATTTAAAGTATCATGAAGAATAAAAAAATGATTCAGCCTTCCATGAAGATTCCATGGGCTCAAATCTGAAACTAAAAAAAAAAAAAATGGATTAATTACAATTAAACAAAACAACATCCTGTCTAGGTTTTCTATCTATTTTTAATTAATTTTTTTTCATTTGTTTTACATAACAACCAGCCAGTTTCCCCTCCCTCTTCTTTCCCGGTTCCCTCCCCCCACCTCCTTTCTACCCCCTCCACCCCCCATCACTTCTCTTCCATCTCCACTCAGAAACAATCACTCAGAACAATCACAGTCTGATAAATGTCTGTCTCTCAGAACCATGAAAGTTCTTCCCTAGAAGAGAAAATCTTCACATCAATTTCTCCCCACCGTTTGTCTTGCCAAACTTTTCCAAACTGACCTTTGCCGATGCTTTCTTTTATCATGATGGTCCTGGCAATTCTTCTCTGAACAAACAACAGTAAACTCTTTGCCCCAGGTAGCAGCATCATTGCAGTCACCAACATGATGAGAAGAAGCCAGCAACTCGGAGCAGCAGTCACTGCCTCCATGGTCCCCACCGAAAATGTTTGAGGCTAAGCCCTGGCTGAAGCTTCTCCTTAGGAAGACTCCTGGGCGGGCCTCAAACTCCGGATCCTCCTGCCTCTACCTCCTTCAGTGAATCCAACCAGTGTGCCACCACAACCCGCTGAAGGTAGCTCAGGTCTGAGCAGGGGCCCCAAAGGTCACAGGCAAGCAGCTTTTTCGTGAATTCATACCATGAACGTTGGGCGCCAGATGTAGCAGGAATCTTAAAAGTTCTTATTAATAAAATCAAATCCCGTGCTTGTTGTTGGGAAATCAGAGAAGCAGGACAAGCCACAGCTACCTCACCTTGCCAATTCCTCAGCTGATCCTGTTTCCTCAGAGTGGAAGCCTCTGAGTCCTCATCCAGAATGGGTCTCAGCTGAACTGTAGCTCAAAAGCCTAAAAGCTTAACCAGCCAAATGCTTCTAGTTTCTGGTCTTCACACCTTATATATATCTTTCTGTTTTTGCCATCATTCCCTGAGATTAAAGGCTCACTTCTTGGGATTAAAGGCATGTGTTACCATGCCTGGCTGTTTCCAATGTGGCCTTGAACTCACAGAGATCCAGAGGGATTTCTACCTCTGAAATGCTAGGATTAAAGGTGTGAGTGCCACCATTTTCTAGCCTTTGTATCTAGTGGCTGTTCTGTCTCTGACCCCAGATAAGTTTATTAGGGTGCACAATATTTGGGGGAATACAATACCACCACACAGGTATTTTTTTTAAATCTGGTTTTGTCATAAAATATCTTGTTTTCTCCATCTATGGAGATTGAAAGTTTTGCTGGGTATAGTAGTCTGGGCTGGCATATCATATCAGAAATCCCCAAAGAAATGTAAAACCCACCATAGTTTTCACATTACTTTTTCTTTGATCTCATCCATCATAAGCAAAATGTAAAGTTACCCATGTATGTTGATCTTGGAAATAGCTGCTTCCTGCCTTCTACATTTACCATGAATGTCTGTATAACCTTTAAAAATGTTTCTGCATTGATATATGAACAACAAATCTTACCAAACACGTAGAGAAAAATGAAACTGAAGTCATAGCTGGCAAGGTGATCCAGGTGTGTGGAGAGTAGAGAAGGTAACATAATGAGTATTCGCAAATCTGCGTATTTGTTGTGGAAGGCATTTAGTGAATGACCAGGGATACATGCACTTAGAACAAACAAACAGCAACAATGTACCTCTTTCTTTATAAAGCTTATAATCCAGGGGAAGCCATGAGAAAATGACCAAAAACCTGTGCGACACGCAATATCCTAGAAGATAAGGCCCATAAAGAAAGAGGAAACAGTAAAGGCGACAGTCATTTTTCATTTTAAATAGGAGTTTTAGGAAAGATTTCCTTGAAACTATGACATTTCACTAAAGGTTTAAATCAGGAGAGAAAAAGAAACATATATAGTCCTATATTCCAAGAACTAGGAAGTTCATGGCTTTGGAGACACTCAACAGGCATTTTTGGCTACTACCATCCCATCTTCTTATGTTTCTCCTTCTAGTTAACCCTGCTTTCCCCCTCTTATTTATCTATGTTGCCAGTAAGGCCGTCACACATTTCACTAATAAATTAAGAAGAACTCTGAAAGTTTCTCAATATAAACTACTATGTCTTCAAAATGTTACGAATTATGCATTTCATGATGAGATCCAGCATCGGTATGAGGACTGCGAATGGAAAGTATTGCATGAGGAGGAAGAATGAGTGTATTTGAGTTGCTATGCATCTGGGTTGCTCTGTTTCAGTAGAATAAAAGTCAATACTGATTTTTTACATGGTGCTAGTTACTTTGTGTTCTTTCAGTTCTTCCATTTGTCATATAAATAAGACTTTAAATTAATCCCTCAACTGTGCTTAACTCTATGCTAAACACTGGCAATACAGTTCCAAATAATACAGATGTAATTGCCATATAAGGGAATGTAAAACCAGTAGTAAAGTATGCAAGAGTTCCATAGATTCACAGCATCCACTTTTTGCCCTTTAGATTCCCCATCTGAAATGATCTGTGCTTCTATGGCTCAGAAACAGCTATAAGGGCAGTGGCAGCAACTCCTTGCCAGTATGGAATGATAGAACTCACCCTCCTAATCAAACTCACCGAGAGTTTTAAATACCTATTCATATTTATTGCTAACAAATCTGACAATGTAAGAGACTTGCCTAAGATCACACACTTAGTTACTATATTTGGATTTGCAACAAGAACATCTGGGTGCTACTTCTACCACAAACACACTGTTATGTTTATCTTACTTTTCTTTCTATTCATTAAAATGGCTCATTGGAGCTGGGCAGTGGTGGCGCATGCCTTTAATCCCAGCACTTGGGAGGCAGAGCTAGGCGGATCTTTGTGAGTTTGAGGCCAGCTTGGTCTACAGAGCGAAATCCAGGACAGGCTCCAAAACTACACAGAGAAACCCTGTCTCGAAAAACCAAAAAAAAAAAAAAGGCTCATTGGAGAACAATGTGGTTGTGTAGAATTTGAATTTGTTTCACTATGTGAAAATTCATATGTATAGTAAACAGATAGCATAACATATTATTTATAAAACACACATGGGGCTTGAAAGATAGCTCAGATGGTAAAGAGATTGTGTTTCCAGTACAGGTCATGTGTATAAGGCCCAGAATTCACATGAAGAAAAGTGTCCCAGTAGTGTGGTAAATGCTGGGAAGGCAGGTAGATCCTTTCAGCTCACTGGCCAACAACCCTGCTCTGGGTACCTCTTCACATGCACCAGTATATATGCACACTGACACACATGTGCACCCACAGGAACACCCATATACATGCACATACACACATAACACATATATGATATATGTATATATATATATAACATACTTTAAATAAGTCTTGAATACTTATATAATGTTGCTATTATTCTTTTACATGTTTTGTCAGAAATCTTACTGTCTCCCTTATATATGTGTCCTATATTCTCAGTTGATTGTATTTATCCCATAATTTAGATCTTAAATTTCAACTTCTATAATGAATCTAAAACTGAAATCTGGGCTGATAGTAATTATCCAGAAATTTGAGCCTATACTAATTACTTCAAGTATCGCCGTGTCTGGAACCTTTACATAATGAGCATTCAGTAATTAATTCTGAGTTAATATCTTCTATATTATGCCAATATATCATACTACTTTGCATAAGTAGAAAGCATGTGTTAACTGGTTTATTTTTTACACTGTCACTGGTATAGCTTTGTGTACATAGACATATGTCGGGGTTTATAACAACTAGAAATGAACTTAAAATAATTTTTTTAGAATCTTCATTTTGCAGAAGGCAAAATGTTTAAAAATAATAAATTGATTCTTTTACTTTTAGCTTGTAAGAGAGATACATTACATAGTTGTGTTGAAATTAGAACTTTGCTCTCATTCTTTATTCCTATATTGGATCCTTCTATTCAAATTTAATAAATATTTATTGAATGGAACTGAATTTTACATATGTACATGAAAATATTTATAAAGTGTATTTTCATATACTGAAATGAACTTAAAATAGTATTGGTAGTATGCATTGCCTTGCAAAACCAGAACATAATAAGCAAAAGCAGAAAGGTCTACACCTTGTACAACCTACTCAGGAACTTTAAATAGAATAAATATTTGAAAAAAATCCTGAGTGACAACGGAGTCAATTGTTCTCACCATGTCAAGTCTGACATTTATATTTTGCATCATGAATATGTGACAATCATTTGCTTGAGTCACCATCCATGACATTTACTTCTTTCCTTAATGCGCTATTGTTTAAAAAAAAATGAAGATTATCTTTCACCTCTCCTTTGAGTAATACATCTATATCCCTTCTGATTAAGAGCCTCCTGGATGGACTCCCCCTGCCCCTCAGTCTTCCTTCATTTTCCCATAGAGCCCATGTGACAAGAGTCTGTCAAGTAGTGGAGTTAAGGTTTATGTGTCAAAGCTCAGTGTCTGTCTTTACATGTGAGAACTAGAGGTTCACTGTGAGGAAGGCGCTTCATTAGGAGTACACAGCTGCAAATAGAACTGGGCTTCTGACCTCGTGCTTTACTGCATGCTCCCGTCTAAAGGTGAAGTCAAGGGGACGTGGGGAAATGGTTGTATGACAGTTAAAATCTATTTTTTTGTGTGTGTGTTTATTTTTGAGAATGTCTTTTTTTGAATTTATTTTATTTTATTTTA